>JABUQX010096733.1:0-7500 GCA_015478945.1 Trachelipus rathkii
AAAAGAAGACGAGATAATTTCTCTTTATCAACATTTTGTGAGATTCAAAAGGAAATAAAGTATTTTATATCCTTATATATAATATATATATAGTAATAATATATATATAGTATATATACTATTTATATATATATATATATTAATAATAAATATATATAAGCTTAGTATATATATATATATAATATAATAATAGTATATATAATATATGATATATATATATGCAGCACTCCATTATAACTTTGGGGTAAAAATTTTAATTTGATGTTCGTACTTATGCTAAGATTTGCGCGAGCAATATTTTAGCATAAGTCGAAATGAAATAGTATATAAACCCTACTGTTGAGATAGACTCTTCAGTCAAGAGTTAAAAAAAGTCATCAAAAAAAAGTCATAGGAATAAGTGGAATTCAAAATTTTACTCTCTCCAGAACTCTCCAAACTTAAAAACGCAGCTTCGGCAAGAGGCGTCACGGTCAAGGAGGGCTGCGACTACCGAATTTCGATTTTCGCAAATTTTCGCAAAATAAGAAGAGTCAGGCAGAGGTTGGTAAAAGCGCGCTGAAAGTCCGTGACTACTAATTCCTTACGAAAGAGAAGAGATATCTCATCAAGAGGGACTTTTCGTCGACATCCCTTACTTTCATTTGAATATTACCTTGTTGATATAAATTACCTCATTCAAAATATGGATTCTTTAAATTACCATCATCCTCTTATATAGGGTGCTTGGCTTCACAAAAGAGAGTGCCACCAATCTAGCAACGTCCTACCGCTATATTAATTGGTGACCCCGAGTAGAACACCCAGAACTTTGATCACGCCTTCTGATACCGCAAGTAGAAACACGAAACAAAATGAAGAAAAAACTACAAATAACACAAAATCCCAATCAGGAACACTCCGGAGAAAAAAATGACTCAAGCAACGAACATTATCGAGACTGGCTTCAATTTTCATTTCTAAATTTTGGATTATGGTTCTTAACCTTTTCAACAACTATAAACGTTTCGAGGATTCATCGCTAGACATAGCAACCTTCCTTTTTCGGCATGGATTTCTTTCATCATTCAAGTTTGGATTATGGGCAGAAACTCATTTTTGGATTCCACTACGAACTCTGATTCCTTTTCGAATTCTAAATGGTTCTGTGACCACTCCCTTTTATGTATGAAGAAATTTTTCAAATAAAGGACCTAAATTCAAGCAACTTCGTCTCTACATATGTCAAGCAATGTTCTCTCGCAACTACAGCTTCGAAATCTATTTTCTGATCATTGATCAAATCATGGATACATTAGAAACGCCTTATACTGGACCTTTCTTTGGATTCAACGGTTCGATCGATATGGCCTATTTAACTTGTGAACAATTCAATTGTTTCATATCAATAATTATGTATGAACATTTTTGTATTTTTATGCATTTAAATGTTTGTATGTTTGTTTATATCTAACGGATATAACCAAATATGCTTGTGTTTAAATGCACCTTTAATTTTCTGTATATATATAAATTATTGTATCTTTATGTATTCAAATATTTGAATAATTTTAGTCGTCGGATGTAACAATGTTATGCCTCGTTTTGAATATCTTATCTATTTCATGTATACTATTTTTGCCTTCAAATGTTTGTGTGTCTACTTATGTCTTTGGACATAATTAGATATGCTTGCATTTGAAAGTACTTCAACTTTATGTATTTTAGTTATTATTTTTACCTCATTGAAATGTTTTATATTTTTGTGCGCATTGTTAAATGCCCACAAATATGTATATCATTTGAATGGTTAGTTTTTATATCTTGTATAATTATTAAAACATACTTTCTCACTCCGTGTTTAGGGCGGGAAGTAATGTAGCACTCCATTATATCACTTTATAAAAAATTTTAATTTATGCTTCGTACTTATGTAAGATTTGGCGAGAGCAAAATTTAGCAATAATGGGAAATGAAATAGAATATAAAAACCCGTCCTGTTGAGATACTCTTCAGTCAGATTAAAAACTCATCAATAAAAAGAGTCAGAAGAATAAGTTCTCAACTCAATACTCTCTCCAGAACTCCCCAACCTTAAAAACCGCAGCTTTCGGCAAGAAGAGGTAAATTTCAAAGGAACGGGCTGCGAACCTCTGTTTCGGATTTCGATTTCAAATTTTTCGCAAATAAGAAGAGTCAGGCAAGGTTGGTAAAACGCGCTGGAAACGTCCGTGCTATTAATTCGCTTAGAAGAGAGAGTAATCTCAACAAGAGGGACTTTGTCACATCCACTTCCCATTGAATATTACTTATGTTGAATAAATACCTCATTTCAAAAAATGGATCTTTAAATTACCATACAATCCTCTTATATAGGGTGCCATGCTCAACAAAAGAAGCCACCAATCTAGCAAGTCCTACCCTTAAAATAAATTATATAATATATATATTATATATATATATATATATATAATTATATATATAAGGTATATATATCATATATATATATATATATTTATATATATATAATATATAATATATATATATATAATATATATATATATATAATTACTATAATTTTTTTTTGGGAAGTGAACTTGAAAGACATGACTACTCCCACCTGAATTTGAATCACTCATCTAAGGTCGCCGCTTTCTATGTTTCCTCTTTCCTAAACTTCCCTTCCACCGGGTAAAGTACAATAATTTGATTTCAATATATAAACTATTATATATATATTAATATATAATATATAAATATATATATATATATATATAATATATATATATAGATATATTATATTATATAATATATAGTAATATATATATATATATAGTATATATAATATATTATATATTATATATATATTATAATACTATTAGACAATATTGACAACAGTAAGAAAGCTAGATGGGCCCATAATAATATATATATATATATATATATAGTATATATATATATTGATAGATATATATATATATTAATATAGTAGTGATATATATATATATATATATATATATATAATATATATATATTGTATATTAGTAGGTATATATATATATATTAATATAATAATATAGTAATAATTAATTAGAACATATTGAACAAAGTAAGAACTACATGGCCCTATAATATAGTATATATATATAGTATATAGTATTAATATATAATTAATATAATATATTATATATATATATATATATATTATATATAATATATTATATATATATATTATAATATATATATATATATATATATATATATATAATAATATATATATTAATAATAATATTTATATATATTTAGATATATAAGTATATTAATATATATATATATATATATATATATTATATATATATATAGTATATATATATTATATATATATTATTTATTATGTATATTATATATATAGAATAGTATATATATATATATAGTATATTGTATTATATATAGTAGAATGGTACTTACAAGGTTATTTTGGCGTTTTTCTTTTGTTCTTCGAACCGTCTTCGACGTTTACGCACCGGCGGCACTGTATTTACTATTTGAATCCAAATATATATTTGATAATAAATGTCTCATATTGAATGCTTAATTCACTATGTCAGTCAGAAATTAAATTTGGAAAGACTGTATAAGTCATATATGACCTTTTTTAGTTAAATAATCACAAGTAAAATGAACTATAAAAAGTAGTTGCGAAAAATATTTGAATTTGGTTGAGGCAAGCACTTAAATAACTAATTTACTGTTTTTTATTTCAGTTTAATTATTGTTTATTTGGAAAAAAAAAATAATTTTTCTTTTTTCCTTTCCAAATTCTGTTATAACATCATCAATTAGTTGTGTTTTTTTTTCCAAAACTTTTTCTCTGTGAACACTGAACAAACATATTCCATTTAATCGATTTTTCCAGAAATGGTTGACCTGTAAGCGCAAGTTTTAACCTTCTATAGAAGTGGCTGAAAGATCCTTCCATTGTGCAAGACGTCGCGGTGGGTAGCAGCGTTAGAAAGAATTTTAATTCTTGTAAAACAACGGGAAAAGAAGCGCAAAGGGCGGGGGGGGGGGGGTGTTTTTAGGATCAGTTCACTGAAATTAGCACACATTATTCGTCTACATCTAACCGAGCATGATTTTTTCCATCAAGTTGATAGCATGATTCTGCTTCACACTTTCCAGTACTCAATTTGTATATAGTTTGAAGTGATCCTCGACGTATTTTCTGTTTGTATTCAGATATGGTATTTTTTTATTCTAGAGGGATGTAAAATACAGAAAAATGTTGGTATTCTGGTGTCGTCCGAAAATCTGATATGCAGAGACGAAATCAGTGAATCTCGGTATGGTATAAATAGAGAAAACCTGAAATAATCCTCCACAGAACTACATGAAAGTTAGGTCTTTGCATTTGTTTGGACACTATACGTGGAATTAAGAATTCTATAAAAAAAAATTCTGTAAGTTCCTTAACACTGGTAAAAAGTTCCTTGAAAACAGACGCGACATGTTTTTCGTCTCTATTGTTTTTTAATATTTCTAACACCTTTTCAACGTGACTGTGAACCTCCTTCCAAGATTGATAGGTTTTTAGTTTGAAGAATGTTCGTGACAGGCTCAAAGTAAGAGGAATACTTGGCCATGATAACTAAGCAAATAGTGAATTTAGGAGTTCCTTTTGCTGACGAAAGTTGAAATGCTGCTGTTCCTGTGGCCTTGGTTACTTCTGAATCTGATGACAAAGTTTCCAAAACTGATTTAGTAATGTGAAATGAAGAATTTTCAAAAACAATTTTTGATGGACTTGTATTTTGAGGACCATCTTGTTTCGCATAGCACTGGTATATTCATTATCAGTTTGCTACGCAATGGGCTATCAAGAAAAAATCTTTTAACTTCTTTCACTGTGCCCACAGTATTTCGAAATTCGAGAACAAGATTCAAGTCATTGACAACTAAATTTAAGCGATGAGAAGCATAATGGAAAAATTTGGCCTTGGGATATTGATTTCTTTTTATTTTCTGACTTCATTTTCTTTTCCAGCCATGGTTGAGCATCCATCAAATCCAAGTCCAAAGCTTATTCATATTTAAATTGTAAACTTCTCTGGTAGTCAATAAAAATGACTTCCCTGCTATATCTTCACACTTTTAAATTTTTCAACGGAGTAAAACCTAAAAATTCTTCTCTAATTTTCAACTCCTTATCAACGCAACGAGAGCGCCAATATGACAGCCTACTCCCACCCCAGAAATTTCTGCTGTTTCATCTTATTATTGATAAGATTCATATTCGTTCATCTTCCTCCAAGTGTTTGTTCTAAAATTAGGTCCCTGCATATGGATATGAGTCTCATTCTGGATTCATATGTGATGTGGTTATTTTGTATTTCCCTCCATCTTGATTGGTAATGC
Source organism: Trachelipus rathkii (assembly GCA_015478945.1). Classification (NCBI taxonomy): domain Eukaryota; kingdom Metazoa; phylum Arthropoda; class Malacostraca; order Isopoda; family Trachelipodidae; genus Trachelipus; species Trachelipus rathkii. The sequence goes on from JABUQX010096733.1 coordinate 5,395, forward strand.
TCAGTAATGCACAGACATTCACCGTTCCAACTCGGAATTTAACAATATCCTGATAAAATTACTCCGGTATCTGTTGCTCGTAACTGGCCTCCAACAGCTAGACATTGGGTTCTCACTTATATAGATCAAAGTTGAAATTTATTGTGCAAGCAACTATTTTTTTTCGATAATATTAAATGTTCATTTTTTGTTTATTGTTCAAAATCATTTAACACGTTTATTAAATATTATTGGTCAAAATTCTCTCTGTCTATCATGCGCATCTATGCCTACTGAGAATTGAGAGAGTGGTTTCCTTGCATGTGAGTGGAAGTCTTTATATTTTAAGAATTGGTCTGACAATAAATGAACCCAAAAAACCCTCTTTTGACGCAAGGCCTATAAATAACATGCATAATTGACAGAAGGTCCATTTAATTTTTTTTGAATTACAACAACAAATTGTTATTGATTTAGCAAGTCGTAAAGGAATCCCTTTGCCTCCTGTTGATATCTTGCTTAAAGAGTTGTTGTAAGCTGCTTAGTGGTTTGCATGGATTGTTAATGATCAAATTTGTAGATTGTCCAGTGAAATTCTAGTTTTTGAGTAAGTAATTTCTCAAATAACCAAACAAGAATTTCAACATGTGGTTCTATCGCGCACTATGCGGAAGCTTTCATTACATATGATTAATACAGGTGCCGACAATACTCGGGACGGCATTAGCACTGCCATTTTGCCCCATTAACACAAATATATAAACCAGTACCATCATTCAATGTGTCAGTGGTTTGTTCAGTCAAAGAGTAATTATAATTATCACTAAGGCGAGGCCTCTTAATTACAAATTTATCCAATGTAATAATTTAAAATAATTTTTTTCCTTTTTAATTTTGCAACGCGATCTTAAATATTTATATATATATATATATATATATATATATTAGATGTCAATATATATATATAGTATATATATATAATATATATATATATATATATATATATATAATATATATATATATATATATATATATATGATTATTATATATATATATATATTTATATATACTATATATCAGAGCTGGGCGGCGCCTATAATGTTTTTTTGAGTGCGCCTATGGCCGGACCTAGTGCGCCTAGCGCCTATGCGCCTATATTTTTTGTCACATCAGCGCCTATTCGCCTTTGCGCCTATGCCCTTTGCCGCCTGCGGACTTTTCGCCGGCGGTGGCTGTTTGGCTAAAATTTATTTGCAAAGTAAACTCTTAGTGCGAATAATAAAAGCCATTGCTTTTTATAAGGAGAAAAAACACATTTATTAATTTTTGTAATTAAAACACCGTAAACTAATATCTACACGTTCTCTTCCTCCTCCATGTCCTTGTGGTCCATGTTTTCCCCCAGGAGGTTCAGCACGAGCGCTGAAGAAGTTGAAAATTTTAAGACCCATAGTTGCCAATTTATTTGTAGTTAAGAACTACTGAACTAGTTATATATATATATATATATATAATATATATATATATATATTATAGTATTTATATATATATTTATATATATATATATATATATATATATATATAATAAGTATAATATATATATATATATATATATAAATATATATATATATAAATATTAAATTTACACTGGTTTTTTAGAATGAATACAAGTTTGCCACGCTTCCAAGTTCTAACTTTTAAGGGTAAAAAAAATGCTTTTGTTCCTGTTCTGAGGCGCCTGTTCATAGGCGCAAAGAATTGGCTGTGCGCCTTTGCTTAGTCCGCCTTTTTTAAAAATTGCTGCGCCTATGCTCCCTTTGCGCCTAACAAATTGATAGTGCCCATAGGCGCAACTTCGGTGGCGCAGCGCCCAAGTTCATGAAATCATATATATATGATATATATATATATATTATATATATTATATATATATATATATACTATATATATATATATAATATATATATAATATAATATATATATATATATATATATATATATTATATATTGATAAATTATATAATATATATATATTATATGATATATATATATATAATATATATATATATTAATATATATATATGATATATATATATATATTATATATATATATATATATATATATAT
>JABUQX010096733.1:12500-17482 GCA_015478945.1 Trachelipus rathkii
GACCACATATTACTCTTAACAACATTTTTTGGCTCATTGTATTGAACCTTCATTAATATAATTGAAATCTAGTGGTAAGCCTTGCGCTTTCTGTCAGGCTATGAATTATATGTTTGGTGTGATTTGTTAATTAATTTTTTTTATTTCTTTCTGTTTATATTATGTTTTATTATATTTATTATATTATATTATTATTATATTATAATTATATTTTATATTATATATATTAATATTTATTATATTATATTATATTATATTAATATTTTATTATATTATATTATATTATATTACATTAATTACATTACATTACATTATGTTATTATATATATATATATATATATATATATATATAATATATATATATATATATATAATATATATATATATATATATATATAGTATAATATATTATACTATATATATATATATATAATATATATAGTTATATCATATATATATATATATATATATAATATGTTTTTTTATATATTGATAAAACTGTATTAAAATTCCCAATTATTATAAAAAATACTAAATATACATAAATTAAATAATAAGTTAAATATTGTATGATAAAATTTCAATTATTAAAAAAAAGATAAAAATTCCTATAGCCATATATTGAAAAAGAAGAATAAGATGATGTCATGCGCAGACAAACGAACGAACTAACAAAAAATAGGAACAGTTTGTTTTGTGTCGGAGCGTTATCCTTTCTCTTTCGAAAACTTTTCTAAAGGTTTAAGTTATGTTAAAAAGTGTTAGCTTAAACTGGTGATTTTGGTTAAATTAATTATTATTATTGAATCTACTTATACAAACTGACTTGTAAAAGCGGTTTTCCTCAAACAATTTGTTTGAAAAGAGAGATCCGCAAAGTGTTGTGAGTAGGTAGCCTGTGACTTAATGGTTAGAGGGCCCCCCCCTAGGTATTGTAATAGGTTATTTTATGCATAGCAGTATTGTCAAGGTAAGAACTTTCTTTTCAAGCATTTATTCTAAATTTATAACATCAATATTTATAACAACTGGTTGAGGTTAGCCTAACTAAGGCTAGTTTCAACATATTTCAAACAACTTGTGCCGGCGATTGCGTTTCAAGTCAATGTGGGCCTAACATATTCGATAGGGCCTATGTTAACAATTCAACTTTGGCTTCTCAATATTATTTATTACATATGGATATTGATAAAGCTTAATAATAATACTACATCTGTGTATTAATATTGGACTGTCCACAGATTACAGTAATAAGTGAATTAAAATATTTTGGCCTAATTGATCTAATTAAACTAGGCCTACTTTGCCTAAGTAAGTTTAACCCTAAGGTAAAGTTTTGTTGTAGAAGTAACCTAGGCCTTATAAATACTTATTTGCTATATTTTTTGATACTAGGGTCTTTCATGAAGAATATTTACTCCAATTTTTTACAAATTAAGACAATTTTTCCATTTTATGGTAATTATTCATTAGAAGTAACTCTCCAAAATGAGTAATAATGGAGATAATACTAGCACTATAGAGCAGTGTGAAAGTGAAATAAACCTTTTAATAAAGCAGAGAGCTACTAATAAAGCTAAGATAACTATAGCTCTCAAAAAATTGACAAATTTAAAAGTGATGGTGCTTTAACTAAATTATTGTTCAAATTTTCTTAAGATATTGCGGAAAATAAACTTGCTTCTATTAAAATTATTGATGATAAAATCCTGGACCTTATGTTCCAAAAAAATCTTGATAATGTTGACCCTTCTTATATGAATAAGGAATTAGAAGGTACTGTAGTATATCATATGGATGTATCTGCGGCATTAATAAAGTATGACGATTTTCTTGACTCTATAATGTGCTAATGAGAGTATACTACAGAAACAGTTTTAGATGTTATTTCTGAAATAAACTTTAACTGACAGTAAACTTCCTTTACTTAATTTGTGATACCTTTGATGGTACAGACTCAAGTAAACTGAGTTTTCATAATGTTCTGAATAAATTTAATAACTTGATAGGAAATAGAAATAATTTAACTGATTCTGTTAAAATGACTTATCTGTTTGGGTATCTAAAAGGCTATGCTTACAAAGTTGTTAGTCATTTAACAATAAGAGATGACAATTATAAAATAGCTGTAGATTTGCTAAACAAGGAAATTTTAGATAAAGAATGAAATTAGATAATGAAATTAGATCTATGATATATGTACTAAAAGGTTATGATTTAGATTTTTTAATACCCGACACGCCTGGTTGTGTATTATTAAGTAACATAGTTTTTAAGAAGTTGCCTAGAATTTTTAAATCTGAGTTGGTGCATAAGGTAGGCTCTAATTTTCCAACTTTGGGCCAATTGTTTGAGTGTTATAATGAAGTAGTAAACACTTTGTGTACTGTTTCTAGGACAAGAAAAGATAATGCACAAGTTAGGCCTAAAATTAAAACTACAATTAAAAAATCTGAAAAGGCTTCACCATCTAGTTCTTTACAAACATTTAAGACTACTGCTACTCCAGCAAAAGGTGTCAATGACAGTAATGAGCATAGTGTTGTTAAAGCTCAAGGTGTTTGTAAATTTTGTCAAAAAAAGGGTCATCCCCTTTATAAATGCGATAAATATGTGACCACAGAAGAAAGAGTTGCTCGTGCAAAAGTGTTAAACCTGTGCACAAGATGTTCAGGTATAGGTCATCAGGAAAGTGATTGTTTTGGGAAGGAAGGTAAATTGAAATATAATTGTTTTAATTGTAAAGCATATACTCAAACAGCTTTCTGTCCTGAAAACAATAATGAATCTAGTCAATCTATTAATTTATGTTTGACATCACAGCAACAAACAGATAGAGTGTATTTGTTACCCACTATTTCTTTCCAACTAATTAGGGGTACCAAAAGGGTGACAGTTCGAGGTATTATCGATTCAGGATCGCAAAGGTCATATTTATCTAAAAACATCACTAAAGATCTTTTTGACGATATTGACAAATTACATGAATTAGATTATAATGTACAAACCTTTATAGGTAAACAACATCGTACTTTTAAACAAGTTTTGTTAGGTTTCAAATATGATGCACAGCAAGTATTTAGTATGCCTTTTTTAATAGACAATACTTTGTCTTTGCAATATGAAGTAGATGGCGTAAAAGAAGCCATACAAAATTTTAAGCAACATAACTTAGCTTTGGCAGATTCTACTTTTTATAATGATGTAGATTATAATAAATTCCATTTAGATGCATTAATAGGTACAGACATCATTCAATATTTGCCATCTTTTAAATTGATTAATGTAATGGGAGGCAGCTGTTTTCAAATATGTGATAAGTTAGTGCCTATGGGAAATGTACATAATTTCTTAACAAAAACTCAAATGCTTAAGGTAAACAAAAAACAAATACCTACTCAGTTGGGTAATGAAGAAGTAGAAACAGTTAGTGATACAGTTGTCAATTTTATCACTAACCCTGTAAAAACATTTTTTCATCCATTTGAAAATATATTAACTGATTCACAAGTTGAAAATGGGGTAGAAAATCTTTTCTCATTAGAGTCTATCGGTATTCCATCTATCAATGAAAGTACATCTACTTATGATGAATATATGGTGGATAAATTTAAACAAGGTATCTTATTCAAGGACAATCACTACTATGTGAGATTGCCTTGGATGGAAGAAAAGATTAAACAAGTTCCTAATAATTTACATGTGTCATTAAAAGTTCTAAATAGAGTTTATGCAGACCTTGAAAGTAAACATCTGGTAAATGAATATGACAAAGTGTTCGAACAACATCAAAAGGATGGAATCATTGATCAAATTACCATTCCCAAACACAAAATCAATGATTACATATTCATACCACATAGACCTATTCTGAAAATAGAGAAACAGGTCACAACTAAAGTGAGACCAGTCTTTAACTGTTCCTTTAGATTAAACAAAAATTCACCTTCTATAAATGAATCATCTTACTCAGGTATTGACTTGATGAATTCTTTATTGAAATTACTACTCATATTTAGGACAAATGATTATGTTGTTTTCAGTGACATAAAACAAGCTTTTTTATCTAATACAAAGTGACTTCTTTTTTCTTGAACCAAAATTTTTGTTTTTTAATGATTAAGGAACTTTTATCTTTATCTGTTAATAATGATTGTATATATTTATCTATTTGTTGCTTTTCACTTATATCTGCATAGTCTATTTCTTTAATGATGAAAAGTGCAAGGAGATTTTGACTTCCAACTTTTTTGTGGATTATTTAATTTATACAGGTAATAAATGAGATGAGATCATAAATCTCTATCATTTAACATATGATAGAATGCAATCAGGAGGGTTTATACTTAGATTCTGGAACACTAATAATGACAAACTGAAAAAGGTTTTACAAGATGATGAAGTATTGTTGGAACATGGTTGTGATCTGGAAAGAGTATTAGGTTATAAGTACAACATAACAAATGATTCCATGCATGTTTCAGTCGCCATATTCGGTGATTTTGCCAAAACTAAACGTCAATTGCTTTCTGAGACGTCTAAAGTATTTGATCCTATAGGGTTGGTCTTACCAGTCTCTATAAGAGGTAAATTATTAATAAGATGTGTGTGGAAAGCCAAATATGAATGGGATGATAAGTTGTCTGAAGAGTTGATCGGTGAATGGGAAAAGTTAAAAAGGGATCCTCAATCCTTACCAGAAATAGCTTTTCCTAGGCAGGTAATAAATGAAGAGCATTCATATGGATTAAACATCTTTTGTGACAGTAGCTCAAAATGCTATGGCTTTGTAGCTTAAAGTTCAAGTGATCATTCCAACCAACTTATATTGGCTAAATCTAAAGTAGCTCCTATCAATTCCCAAAAAGCTTACATCATTCCCACACTAGAATTATTGACAGTAATCTTGGCACTTAAATGCTTACCCATAATTTTAGAGTCTTATACCAGTTTTGTATTCAAATATATCAACATAAGTGTAG
>JABUQX010096734.1:0-12500 GCA_015478945.1 Trachelipus rathkii
CATTATTAAGATCCACCCCCTTTCCTGCCCCAAGATTTTACAGAATCTTTACTACTAAGGTCGCCTTTTCTTAAGGAAGGATTTTGCAGAATCATTGCTTTTAGAGTTCAACCTTCTTGAAACCAAGATTAAGGACATCGATATTCTTAAGGTTTCCCTCTTCCTACTCCAAGATTTTACAGAATATCAACTGGTAAGGTTCATCCCAGTCTACACCATGATTTTACCGAATATAAACTGGTAAGGTTTATTCCAGTTAACACCATGATTTTACAGAAAATAAACTGGTAAGGTTTATCACAGTCTGCACCATGATTTTACAAAAAAATAAACTGGTAAGGTTTATCCCAGTCTACACCATGATTTCAAAGAATATATACTGGCAAGGTTCACCCCAGTCTACACCAAGATTTTACAGAATATAAACTGGTAAGGTTCATCCCAGTATACACCATGATTTTACAGAATATAAACTGGTAAGGTTTATCCCAGTCTACACCATGATTTAAAGAATATATATACTGGTAAGGTTCACCCCAGTCTGCACCAAGATTTTACAGGATATAAACTAGTAAGGCTATCCCAGCCACATCAATACATAATACTATATGAATCTCCGACCATTTTTCTAGGTCAAAGCCATTTTCGTAGAGTGGGCATAAAAAAATTCACACTAAATATATATGGAAATTTACAATATGAAAGAACAATAAAATAATATAAATATATAGGGTTAGAATACTATACGAAAATTAAGATATCTTATACTGATATATTATTTCAGGTAGGGCTTACATTAGAGAAGTGACGTCGATATAATGGATTGGATATTACGTAATATATATAAATTCATAGCTTAATTAAGATACTTATTTACTGATAAATATTTAGTCAGGTAGGGTTATAAGCATATATATACAAAGATTATAGCTATAATTAGATACTTATATGATAATATATTGAGGTAGGGCTTAAATTTAGGACTTTGATTATACCCAATGGTAATTAGGACTCAATATAAAGGTTAGTAATAAAGCAAATATAATTTACCTCATATATTATAGTGTAGAGTATTATCAATAAATTATGACTACTCACATGGATAAATACTAAAAAGGGTAGCTACAAATAAAATATAACGTGGTGATATATATATACTCAGCAAATGACCACACGGAAGATCAATAAGGGTATGCCAAAAATTAACCGTGGGCAATTAAATTGAGCCGCATAGGTCGAGTAAAAAAATAAAGGAGCGAGGTAAGTATAGCCTATTTAAACATGGGGGTCATAATTAACTAGTAATATATATATATATATCTATATATATATTATATTGATTATTATGACTTATTGACGTACAATATATTACAGTTATTGGGTACAAAATTCCTTAGTGTAATCGTGAGTACTAATTAAAAATATTTAGGGATTTTTTGATATAAATATAAATTAGGTATTTGTATTTAGCTATAAATATAAAATTAGGTATAGTTACTCAAAAATATATAGGGTTTACATCATAAATTAGTAAGGCACTAGAAAAAATTCAAATTAGAAATTATCTTACATCCAAAAATAATATATTAGATAGTTCTCTAAAAAAATTAGGAAGTTCTTAAAAAATATCAGTGGCGTAACCTTTCGAAAGATTACCATCCCTCAAAAAGAATGGGAGGGTATAAAATTTGGGGCCCAAGAATTTGACGCATATGGAGAACTCAAATATGAGGTATTTTGAGCTTACGAAAAATAGGTCAAGGGCCCATAAAAGGTGAAGGCGGCAAAAAAAGGTCAAGGTCCCAGGTAAATAATTCAGACGCTTCAAAAAAGGTCGCGTGTCAGAATATATATAATGATATATTATATAGTATATATAATATAGTGATTACAATAAAGTATATTCGCGATATCTATTTTACGAACTGGATAATAATGGCTACACCTACTATTATTATTATGATTAAGTTATATTATAATTATTATTATATTAGATTATATTATATATTATTTAATACAGTTATGTGCAGTTACCTTGTAAAGTATTTATTTAACATGACTGGGTTATTTATATTATTTATTTACAAATGTGTGCTATTATGAAAATAAAGTTAAAATTAAAAAGGTTTTTAAATGATTAACTGAACAACATTTCAGCGATGCGCTTTAACTAAATTTTGTTTGATTGGCAGCAAAAGTTTTGTATTTTTTCTTATTATAAGACTATTTCTAACATAATATGAATAGTTAGTAAATCATACGGTAGGTAGGTTTTATTACTTTTGTGTCACATATATATATATATATTTATATAATTATATATATCTATATTTATATATATATATGTAATATAATATATATATATAAATATATATATTGTTTATAATATTATTTTATATATATATATAAATATTGCATTTACATAATAATATATATATATAATTATATATATATAGTAGGGCCTCCCAAAAGGCCAAGGTGGCTCCTCTCAAAAGGAAGAGTAGAAGAAAGCGTAGATGACAGTAGGGTAAATAATAATAATAATAATAATAATAATAATAATAATAATAATAATAATAATAATAATAATAATAATAATAATAATAATAATAATAATAATAATAGTAAATAAAATTTATTTAATAATATAAAAAATAAATAACACTTTTAATTAATAAAAAGATAAAAATTAAATTAAAAAAAGATAATAATATTATAATATATATAATAAAAATATAATGATAATCAATAATACTAATAATAATACTACAAAAAATTTCTATTTATATATATCTGCCACAGTTGGCCAAAGTAAACGAGAAAAAGAAGTAAGAAATTGAGGATAAACTTGACTCAAGAATATGAGCATAAAACTCAGAGGAAGAACAAAAATTTGTGATAAATAGAGATCCCTGGCACACATAACGCTTTCTTTCCAGGATTTTAAATTTCTTATTATATATTCGTAATGTACAAAATATTTTATTTCAATTGTGTTTCAAGCGTTTAATTGAATTTAATGTCTTTGGCTAACAAATAAAAGTGTGCAATTTAAAAAATAATTGCATGATGTTTATATATATAATAAAAATATATTATATAAATATATACTATATATATATATATATATATATATATATAGTATATATATATATATATATGTATATATTATATATATATATATATTTATATATATATATTATATTTATATTATATGTAGGTATATATAGCATATATATAAGTATAAATATTTTATCCTTTCCTTTCTTTTCACTCTCGGCGCCAAGAAGACTAGGCGCCGTGTAGGAGCTCGATGATGCCACCGGGAAATCTGAACTTAGAGAAAGTAAGGTTCTCAAACAAAGTTGAAATAATAGATAGCCTCACACGCCTTAAGTGATAAGACTTCGCAGTCAAGATCCACCCTAGAGCTCCCTACTAAGAACGAACCTCCACTGTTGCGGTCTCGTAGTGTTTAGCGTTTTTGTGGTTTATATAGTACGTCAGGCCCCACAATCATGCTCTCCCTCACAAAACCATGGCTTCCACTCTTATTTACTACCATCGTCCCTGCTTGATAACCAACTTCATTTCTTTCCTGTCAAACTACCTCTTACTAACCCAATTTCCAGTTTTCTTTGTCCCCAGCCGGTTTTGTTCCTTGGACAGTACCCTCTACCACTATGCAGACGGCATAATCCATTTGTCGACCGTCTATCTTTGCCACAATGACCAAGACACAACTTTGATTTACTCCTCATTTTCTTTCATTAACTCTTCGTCCCTAACAACTCCAAATTCATTCAAGTAATGCATCTTTTTCAATTCCTTCCCACACCTGTAATTACCCACCACAGGAGTATAATTCCATCTGAAACAGACCGTAACTCTCAGAGTCTATAGCCTCCTTGTTTCACACTTTTTCTCTATTTTATGCAATTAATTCCGGAAACACATAGTCTCATGCAGAACCCTAGTATACTCAAGTATTCACCAAAGATTTGATTGCATCAGCCACCTTAAAATCATTTTTGCCGACTTTCCTACTACATCCCAGCATCATGCCGTTTCCTTTCATTCAAAATATAGCCTAAATATTTAACTTAGATACTTGTTTCAGGTTGCTACCATCCCAAAATGATTTCACATTACAGACTCTCCTCACTCTATTCCACGCATCACTTTGCTCTTATCTTCATTTTACTTTCAACACCCTTTGCATTTCTTTCATGTTTTTTTCAAATTAACCACCACTCAAATCACCGTGCGTAACAATTAACAATAGATACATTCAATCTCTATTCAGACACGAATAGTCATAAAAGTTTTTCGCACTTTAACAAGTCCAACATTTTTGTTAAAAATTGAATCTAGATCGTTGTTTTGTTTTTATTGTTGATTTTTTTTCCAAAGATTAAAATGCTCTTTGATAAGTTCTCATAAGTAACTCTTCTGTAGTTCGTAGCATTTACTTAAACTTAAATTTTGCTTCAACTTAGCAAAAGTAAATTGATTTAGCTAGAAGTAAAGAGACACTGAAAAGATTGAAAATGATCTGTTAGTTATGAATGTTGAAATAAGAACAATGTTACCGCTTCTTATCGGTATTAACTATATTTTTTATTGTGAATTTTTACTTTGAACACGTGCACACGTGGAACTCGTTTTGTAAAAAGTGAAGTATTTTGGAAAATTCCAAATAGTAGGGAGGTAAAAAATTAACGAGAACATTGTAGTACAACTTATATCTAAATGCTAAAACTAAACAAAATAGAAGAGATATATATGTGGAAGTATATAATGTGTTTAAATCTCCCACTGTAAAGAGCTTGCATGAAACCATGTTTAAAAAAAGAATTAAAATTTTACAAATAAGATAAATTCCTGTGAAGGAATTGATTGCACTTGACAGCAACCTTTCAATGCGGTCTTTCTTTGACTGAATTGAGCTGAGAATTTTGATTCTGCTGAGAGTTGATTTGAAGCGAATTTATACCTGAAGTTTAAGGTTGAACATCTACAATAGCAGTATCACTATTGCTTAGAAGAACTGAATTTGAGGGTTCAACTTGATCTGTATTATTGTTGCTTTGACCACCTGAATTGGAGAAGTCACTGCTTATTTGAGCATCAGCTTCTCCACTGGAGATAGAGTGCGTAATAGATAACTAAAATGAGTAGAGATGAAAATAGAATATTGACAGGTTTGTCCATCTTCCCTTTTTAACAACACACTACTGTTCTTATTCTCATGACCAACAATGACATCCAGAACTCACCCCAAAAGCCAGAAGGGTCAAGGCTTATTAGGTGTCTAAATTAGAACTATATTTCCAATATTAATTATGTTGTTCAACTCTGACTGATGGAAATTTCTCCTTGTCAGGTGTAATTTTAATAGATAAGACTTATACCATAGTTGCCTTAAAGTCTCTAAATCTCTTCCTTGAGCAGTTAAAATTATGGCGAAGCCTTGTTTTGAGGGAGGAAGTTGTTTCCATGTGTGGGTGAAAACTTCATTGAATATGAGGTCTAAATTGTCATAAGGCTTCAAAAAGAATTTGGAGCAATAATTTCCAAATCATTTTCTAATGACCTATAGGATAGAGGTCTTGAATTAATAACATTGATAATAGTTGAAAAAAATATTTACAGCTGATAGTAAGTTAAGGTTGCTTTACCTATTGTTTTATATAGACATCCTTAACTGCTCTTATCATTCTCTTCCAAACTGATCCCACCGAATTGGAATAGATTGAAATCTTATAATGTTTTATGTTATTGATACGCATTTTTCGGGGAACATATCTGAAGACAAAGATTCTAACAGTATATTTCCACCTTGTTTGAAATTCCTAGCATTATCTGAGTGCAAACTGGAAGGTATGCCATATAATTTTGTGAAACGTTTGAATGAAAGCAAGAAAGATTTAGTGGACATATTTGGAAGGACATCGACATGAATAGCTCTGATATTAAGGCAGGTGTAAATTAGTAGATATATTTTTTAGTCTCTTATTGTTATCCTCTACAAAGAGATGTCCTGGAAAATCCACACCTGTATGCTCAAAAAAAAGCACAAAATTAACTCTATGATGGAGAAGATCAGTTATTTTGGATATTTAAAGGGAATACTATGAAATTTTTCGGAAATGATGCACTCTGACAAAACATTCTTTGCAGCCTGCCTGGTCTTGGTAATGAAGAAGCCATGTGATCTCATGAAATTGATAGTGGCTTGAACACCCAAGTGTTGACACCTAGAATGAAAATCTCTTATGATTAATCTATTGAAGTGATGATCCTTGCCAAGAAGAATTGGACCTTTGTGAGCCACAGTCGGCATGGCATCGAACTAAAGTCGAATTTTTACCTCTACTAACCTTTATAGTAATTGATGCAACAAATATAAATTATTGGGGCTTTGATAAAACATACATTTGCTTGAGTGGGACTTTTTCTTTGCTTACAAAGAGCAGTAATGGGACTTATTTTATTACAAACTTGGCAGCAGAAAGTTCCTCATCCAGTCCAGGACACTGATCTGAAGCATGTTTAGAGCTTGAGCATTTACTGTATAAACTTATTTCATTACACCTATTGGTTCTTGAATCATAGGTTTGATGAACATTGCACTTTGTCATCACATGATCTTGAGATGAATAAAACTTACATAATCTTGAACAACTTGTAATTATGGAAGTGGATGAATCAATAATATGAGAAGCTTCATTTCCTCTTTTTGGATTGTTGTTCGTTTTGAAATTCTGCAAGGCAAAATAGGAGTCAGACCTATTATTATTAGATTTTAAGGACTCATTTGTTCTTTGATATTCATTATTTTTAAGTTGATAATTAGGCTTATTTGAAGGATTGAATTTTTTAAAATTTGATAAAAAGACCTTTCGGAGGAACGTATTAAAATTTTGACCTTCAAAGAAATCACAATCTATAGTTCTAAGCATAGATTTACCTAAATGAGTGCAAGTATTTTTTTATATATTGCTTTTTGGACCTCCATAAACTTTAAATGTCTTAATTTTAATTTAATTGAGCACTGATACCAGGGATGGCACGGAAAAAGTCAATTGATTTTTTCAACTGATTTTTTCACTTGATTTTTTTTCTCCAAAAAATCATGATTTTTTGCTTTTTTTGATTTTTTGCTTTTTTATATATATTTTTTTAGTTATTTGGGATATTTAAGTGATTTAACTTCAATAGAAATAAAAAATTAGAATAATAATATCATAGCAGGGCTACTCTGTTTCAAATTTTTACACTTTAAAAATATCAACAATAAATCATGTTTCAAACATGTTTCTTTTATTTCTGATGTAATATATTATCATTATTACAAATAACACTCTTTAGTGTTGCTGTTTCATTGTGTCATAGACTATAAGCCCTATTTTAAGCTTTTGAACTCAGATATAGGGTCTAGGGTTAAAAATAATACCTAATCGAACTTAAAAAAAAGTTTGTTTACAAATTATATTTCGCGTGACGTCACGAATCTCAAAAAATCCAAAAAATCCAAAAAATCCAAAAAATCCAAAAAATCCAAAAAATCAAAAATTGATTTTTTTCTCAAAAAATCTAATAAAAATCCAACCCTGCACTGATACTGAATTTACCTAAGCAACTCCTCTTTATGAAACTCGGGAATGTGGGGTCCACTTTATTACCAATGTAAAGTTTTATAATATTTGTGTCCTTTTGTTTAATTTCTTTTAACAAGGACTCTACTTCCACCACAGGATCTTTTACATAAGCTGCATCATTACCTATAATATTGTCTGTAGCAGGGCTGCGGAGTCGGAGTCGGAGTCGGAGACGTGGAGTCGGAGTCGTGCAATTTTCCAGGAGTCGGAGTCGGAGTCGGAGTCGGAGTCGGAGTCGAAAATTCTGTGCAAGTGGAGTCGGAGTCGGAGTAGAAAAATTTATAGAACTATTATTATATTTTTATTATTATTATTATTATTATTATTATTATTATTATTATTATTATTATTATTATTATTATTATTATTATTATTATTATTATTATTATTATTATTATTATTATTATTATTATTATTATTGAAACTGAAAGTATTAAACTGTTAATTTTAAAATGGCTGTTTTATAATAAAAATAAAAATAATTTGCATTATAATTGGTTATACCGTTTTGTTTCCGAAAACTGAAAATATTTGTTTGTCCACGCATTTCGCGTGCGCGCTGCATCTTTATGTCTTTAACTATAGATGTAGCGGATGGTGATTTTTGACTATCCGCGGATGCGAATAGTAAAAATCACTATCCGCGGATTTGAGGATGAATGTTTTTAAGAGTCTTAGCCACAAGTACTTCATATATATAATATATATATATATAATATATTTATATTATATATATATAATATATATATATATATATATATATATATATATGATATAAATATATTTATATATATATATATTATATATATATATATATATATATATATTATAATATATATAATATATATATAAATATAATATTATATATATATATATATTATATATATATATATTAATATTATAAAGAAGGTTGGAAATTTCGCGCAGTCAGGGGTTATGAATATTTTCTTCGCATGGTTATAGGGCGACAAGATCTAGCAACCTGGTCCTTTCCTTTTGCTTGTATTACTCTTGGAACAGTTTGAATCTTATGCGCCTAGAAGCAAGATCCTCTGGAGACTCTGGGTGAACGAGTTTTGAAGCCTAATGAAAGAAGATGCTAGTTCTACTGAAAGGCCGAAAACCTACCTGAGAGTATTAACCAGAGGACTGGCATCGGAAACAATTGAGAGAGAAAAGAAATGGTTTTCTAAAATGCTCTAGGGTTAAGAATTTCGGGCCAAAAGAAATGTTGACCACTGAAGGGGCGAAAGGCCTTCCTGGGAGTTTTATATATACCGTATATATATATATATATATATATGATATATATTATATATAGTATATATATATATATATATATATATATATATATATAATATATTATATATTATATTATATATATACCTGGTGTTACCAAAGATTGCAGGACGCTTGGACCCAACTCTTTTGCCCCCCACCAACCTCTTTCCCCAGCCTCAACCCATTTGAAAAAAAGGTTTTATGTAGAATAATACTTGAAATTAATAATTCTCAAATTATGTTAAAAAAAAAAACTAAAGCTTCTGAACCTTTTAAAGGGAGAGTTTGCTTCTCTTTTCTTCGTAAATGAGATCTGCATCGCTTAAAAGATGCTCGCCAGCTACACTTATTGAAGGGCATGCTAAGTATTCCCTGCCAAGTTCTCAAGATGTGAAAAACTTTTACAATTATCACGCCATCGCAATCAAAAATGGATCTTTATCGATTCCAAAGAGTTTTCGCTTTTTGATAATCTTCGATCAATGACAGAGTGTCCTTTGACACCTCTGAACAAGCCAAAAGAATTCTGAAAAGAATGGATTCTGCAATGGTTTCTCTAACAGATAGTAAATGTGTGTCTGCTTCTGCAATCTTTTCCTTTTTATTGGCTGGTGAAATAATTTCTGGCTTAGCAGCATTTCATCACATAGCATACTAAATAAATTTTACCCTTGTGAAACACGTGGTTCAAGAAATTTGGTTTTGTATCTAGGATCCAGAAAAGTTACTATTGCAGATGCGTAATCGTTTTGCAGATTTTGAAATCTATTATCTATCTCCAGCATTAGTGTTTCTGTCACCTTTGAAAGTTCCTTACTTTTAATAGCAGCATTTAGCACAGCTTTCATCGTTTCATCTAGAGGAATTTCGTCTGGCAAACAAGAATTTTCTGAGATAATAGTCTTAGTTACCTCTTCAAACGGTTTAAGAAGAGTAATACATTCCTAAAATCGTATTAAATATCATCACCTGTCAAGCCTTTCACCTTTGTGTTTGTTCGAAGCATAAGGGGAGACAGCTTCATTTATTTCTCCCATCCTCTCAAACATGTACCAACTACTATTCCAACGAGTCTGAACATCTTGCGTTACAGAAAGTTGGGAAACATTTAGTCTCATAATTCATAAATGAATACTATCCGCCATCCGCAAAAAAAATTCATGCGGAATACGAATGCAAGCGGATGCGATCGCGGAATGGGGTAGAGAAAAGATTATGCGCGATGCAGATATCTGCCTACAACCTCTAGTCTTTAGGTTATTTTACCGTATAGCATTTGGAGATAGATTCATTGGAAAAGTGGTATATTTTTTTATTCTCAAAAGCAAGCAAAAAAAAATAAAAATAGTTGAAGGGCAAGGTCAAATGTTGGGCTCGGGCTGAGTCCCATTTTCAGCCCCCCCTAAAAATGGACATAAAATTATCGGAATTTTCAGCCGATTTTGACTATATAAACACCAAAATGTAAGGTTTTTTTTGCCCTCCAAAACGTTGTTTTCCGGTGTTTTTCTGTGTCTGTAGTCATTTCTTTCAGAAATTTTCAATTTTTTTCAAAACCCATGTTTTTTGAAATTCTTACATCACCTTCTAACATTTTTCAAATTACTTCAAACTTGAAATATGCATAGATAGGTCCATTACCTACAAAAGTACAGAAGTACTTTTTCGATTTTTTGAGTTTTGTGCTCAGCGTTGTCCAATTTCCAAACCCACTTTTTTTTGGATTTTGAAATGAAAAATTGCGATAATTTTTTTTCTGTTCTGGCAAAGTGGATGAAATTTTCAGGGCATATGTAGTCGGGGGATATGCACATTTGTTACTTAGATAATTTCTTTGTATATGCATTAGGTTTGGATTTGCTCTTGGAACAAACTTTAAAAAAAAAAAAAATTGAAAATTTTTTAAAAATTTTCTATTGAGTATACAAAAAAATTATTTAAGTAAAAAAGATGCATCTCGCCCGACTTTACAAGCCCTGAAAATTTGATGTTGATCGGACAAGAATAAAAAAAATTATCGCAATTTTTTTTTTTGAAAAAAAAAAAAATGGGTTTGAAAATTGGACAACGCTGAGCACAAAACTCAAAAAAAATATCGAAAAAAAGTACTTCTGTACTTTTGTAGTTAATGGACCTATCTATGCATATTTCAAATTTGAAGTCATTTCGAAAAATGGTTAGTAGTTGATGCTAAGAATTTCAAAAACATGGGTTTTGAAAAAATTGAAAATTCTGAAAGAATGACTACAGACACAGAAAAACACCGGAAAACAACGTTTTAGAGGGCAAAAAAAGCTACATTTTGGTGTTTATATAGTCAAAATCGGCTGAAAATTCCGAATTTTATGTCCATTTTTAGGTGGGGCTGAAAATGGGGATCAGCCCCAGCCCAAAATTGGATCTTGCCCTGAAGCAAAAAAATGTTTTATTGTAACTTTGTAAGCATTAAGCCGAGTCAGAGTCGAAATTTTGAATTTGACTGCTGGAGTCGGAGTCGAAAATTTTTGTTTAAGTGGAGTCGGAGTCGGAGTCGAAAATTTTTGTTTAAGTGGAGTCGGAGTCGGAGTCGGAGTCGGAGTCGGAGTCGTAGTCGGAGTCGGAGTCGTAGTCGAAAAATTTATTTTACGACTCCGCAGCCCTGGTCTGTAGGCCTACCAAATATCTGACTAAGATAAATATCCACTTGTTCTTTGAGGGATGCTAGAGCTTGAAATATAGGCTTAGATATTTTATTAATTTTATCAAGAAGAGCTTGTATCTCTGGGCCAGATATTTTCGCTGAAATTAAGGCTTGAATGACCCAAAGACAAATGAAAGAGGAAAATATATATATATATATATATATATATATATATATATATATATATATATATATATATATATATATATATATATATATATATATATATATATAGATATTATATATTATATATTAATACATATATTATATATTATAATATATAGATAATGGTTATATATAAATCACAATATGTAGTTACATACTTATTATTCTACCTATATATAGTTTTCATATGTAATATACATATTCCTGTGCATTCTTTGTTTTGTAATTTAAACATATATATATATATATATAATATATAATATTATATTTATATATTTATATATATTATATATATATATATAATATATATATATATATATATATATATATATAATTATATATATATATATATATATAATATATACTATATATATATATATATATATTATTATATATTAAATAAAATTTATATATATATATATATATATATATATATATATTATATATATATATATATATATATTATATATATATATATATATATTATATATATTATATATAGTATATACTAAATATTGCATAATCGGCAATTAATAAGTTTTGTAACAAACAAAGAACATATAATGGGAAGGTAAAAAAATACTGCCTTCTCTGGGATCGAACCACCACATGTTGCGAATGAAAACGATATACTCGATGCTTTACCACTGAGCCATCCTCATCCGCAACATGCGGTGGTTCGATCCCAGAGAAGGCAGTATTTCTTTACC
>JABUQX010096735.1:0-10000 GCA_015478945.1 Trachelipus rathkii
TGACCGCTAAATAATGGGAATCAGTGAGGACGTACATATGAGTTTAGAACACTCCGCGCGGGCGAGATCAGAGTTAAATGTTATTATTACTTACACTTATCAAGTTGTCCAGATATATAATACGGTATAGTACGTTATAGGCGATGGATTAGCTAATATATTAATATACTATTTAATCCGCATGCAGTATTTAACGTATTATATAGTAAGGTATTAGCAGTACGTGAGGAGCTATAGGATCCTATCTATGATGCGCTACTATAGGCTGATATATAGCTCATTTAGGTGCAGAGTCAACGTCCGATACGGACTATATGATCACTGATATATGCACGCTCATCTAGAAGTGCAGAAGCCTGGTATCCATCAGGATATAGTTCACTCACGTTATAATAATAGCACATGAGTCAGGTATAGAAAAAACAGGTTACTAGATTAGTAGGTAGTAACGATTATATACTCGAGTAGTGAGTCTCGAGCTTACCGAAGGGTGATTCCTGGTCGAGATGAGGTACTAGGTCTGCTTGATCTGAGCGTATGCAGTACAATAACTTCTACCTATAAACTATTTATCAACACTTATCACGCCGCCAACTTTTGTGGGTAAGAAACGGGGAGGCTCTAGAGAAGTAATCAGCTCGTATATATCATAATATAATTCTGACAGCGTCACTTATAACTACTATAGGTAGCTCACTCGATTTTCCACTAACAGCCTCGGAAGTTCCCCCTTATATACGGTATGTCTCGTTTCGGCTAATGTGACTCGAAGACGAGGTGAGTTCATGATCGCTACGTGTGGATGGATGGGTGTGGGTGTCGGTGTGGGGGTGTAAGGGGTGTTAAGGGAGAGCAAGTATGGGAACCTTGAGAGGCACATGCGAGGGTCGCTATAGGTGGGCTTGTGCGGTGCTGGCCGGCTGTAACGTGTAGTGCATTCAATTCACTAGACGATTGAGAGAGCTCGTGTTCGACAGGTGAGAGCCTCGTGAGTGATATGTATGGGAGTTGATGGGACACCTTGAGATAGTCTAGGTCGGGTGTAGTAGGTCGCATCAATGTTCACGCTGTAATATGAGTTGTGCTTGATGACTCGAGATATAGAAGGCCGGTCGAGAGTTAATACCAACTAGGTTAATCATTAACAGTGGGTTTGCGGGCTGTGGGGAGTGGCACGCGGTTTGCTTGTGGGCCATCTCGTGTTGTACAAACGGGTACTTATAAGTATCGGATCATACTTTTTAAGGCAAAGTACGTCGGTGTGATCAGAGATGGTAAATACGAGGTACAAAGAGTGAGATTCCTAAGTTGACTGCTCCAGCTGCATTGGCCGAGTCCCTGATACCACGTCTGCTGTGACTGAGACAAATATTTGGTGCATAGTGCATCAAGAGACCGATTAGAGGAGTCATTAGTTTATTTTTCTATAATTCGCCTGTATATCGAGTGTGAGTGTACTACTCTGTACTTTCGATACAAAAAACCTTATCTTACTGTGTCCGGGAGTCGGTAGTAATGTTTCTAGTTATGAGAGATATACTGAAGAGGTCCCTTCATGTAATCGAGACGGGAGTAGCGCTGGAGACTATCCCTTTAGTAACTTTAAGAGAATAAAGGCTTTTGGCCCTAAAACAGACACACATCGACCCTACTCCGGTTGATGGGGAGCGTGCGAGTTGGGTCCGAGACTTTGGGCTGTAAAGCACTGGGTCAAACGGAAGTAGTAATTAGCCGAGATAATAATACAGCGGTAGCAGGATAGAGTGGCTGGCTGACTATAGGAGCTTTGGAGCTGCTTTTCCTTGCATAGCAGAAACGAACCAGGCAGGTTATATAGAGTTGGCACAGCCAAGGTCTTTGTACGAAAATGTTGTTGTTGTTGTGCCTGTGGACTCGATTAAGTTGCTGAAGCGAAAATTACTTAGTTATTACTAAGTGATATCTGATAAGAACGATTCACAATAGTTCTAGGCGTGTTGCTATACAATGTTATCCAACACACACGGATTACGAAATGTGAAATATAATTATCGCTTAAGTACGAGCGTAGGTGTAAGTTGAGTTTGACTCCCTGAGAAATCGAGCATAGAGCATCGAAGGGTGAGATCTTAGGGAGTGCGGAATACGCATATGCACTAACGAATTTCGTATAAGTTCAATACATGCATTGAGGACATATTCTTACGCAGCACACGCATGTTGCGAGCTGGAAGAATGAGCATCATGCTTGTCAGAGCTGCGAGAGTCCGGCTGGCGGATGCGACAGATGTCGACTATTAGGTAAGGCATTTCCCGCCATTTAATTTGTTAGAGGCAGGGACGGTAGAGATCGGGGAATCTTATTCATATGCGCTCTAAGTATCAAGCGGCGCCTTTGACAGAGACCTGCCCCTCTCACTGTCTTAGGCGAAAGGGTTCAAAAGAACGATGTGCGCATTAGGATAGGTAGGAGAAGGAAAAGAGAGTAGGCAGTTATCGCTGCGCTGAGACATTTGCTCAGTGACGTCAATGGGAGGAAGAGAGGACTCTGAGTAGCATCAGCTCAGTCTGTCCAAGGCAAGGTGGCAGCCCCGGCCCGAACGGCAACACTAAATTTTACTGTAGCTTTAGGTACTACTGGGATCGAGGCCTGGGGATGTTAAAGACAAAAATCAGGTTTTCCGCATCCGGGTTTCAACAGGATTATGTAAGATTGAAAAAATTTGACGGCTAAGACTCAGGCGTGGCAGAGATTGAAGATAGCTCACACATGCTTAGTAAACGCAATAGAACATAAAAGTTGGTGCACTTAGTCTGGTATCAAAAATACGATTCGTAAATTCCCAATAGCATCTGGAAATAATCTGCGCGCTGATGTTGCCTGAGAAAGCTCCCTTAACTTTAAGACTCCGAAGTAGCGCCACAGAAGGATGCCTTTTCCTGTAAGCTCGAGCGAATATTAACAGACTTCATCGCTTCGAGGGACGAGAGATCAGGTAATCCCTCGAAGCCAGTGGCTACTTGCGACATGATCGTTCCCGCTTCCATCATAACCGCACGGAGAGAAAACAGAGGTGTCGGCTCAGGTAGGAACGACAGGAGTGAGTAATCGAAGCACGCCGATGGTATGTCCAGCGACCTGGAGGGAGGACTCTGAGTTAGGCAGTCTACGAAGGACATATGCGTAGCACGTAACACCGACAGCCAGAGATGTGTTTACGCGGGTCTGGGGCCAACATCGAAGTAAAGTAAATCTTTGTTGAGTCTCGTAATGCATCAGAGAGTCTACACACAGAAGAGCCGGGGAAATCAGAGAAGAGACTATCGTCAAAATGCTATCACTACGAAGAAGCACCAGGCGAGTGCAAGAGCAGACTTAGTGTCTAGGCTGCTTGCCTTTTAGTTGGAGTTTTGAAGGAAATTTTTTTGTCTTTTTTTTTTTTTTCTAAGTCCAAAGGGCTCTGCCGGGCTGAAGTGATTTTTCGAATCAAACTGAAGTAAAGCTCCTCCTGGCTGCCGCGCGAAGCGCGGCCGGCTCACGGGGGGGTTATACATGTATTTTTTGATTCGGTAATCAAGAGGTAGGCAACTGTGAGTTGCTTGAGGGTGATGTGACAGTGACCTGGACCAGGTGGATTGCTAAGAGACCCAGGTTCAGACGTCCTACATACCCGTGAGAGCATGGACTTCAGAAAAAATAAAACACTTTTATCTCGTTTGCAGCGATAACTTCTCGCCTGGAGCTGAGAGCGACTCCGGCCGAACCGCAGCGACGCGCTTACCCGACACTGGTGATAAGGTCTCGGAATGATCTCGCGGCGAATGTTGCCAGAAAGCTAAACTCTTTCGCCACTCTAAGCTCGCGGCGATGAAAGGCTGTCTGTCCCCCCAGATTGCCCTCGTCGAGAGTCAGTGCGCGTTTCGAGGCGTAAGGGACGTCAGAGTTCGGGAATCCTCGAACCCGCCGCCTTTGACAGAACGACGCTGCCCCTCTGCACTTCTGAGGCGAAAAAGGGTTTCGGGCTGCGAAGGAAAGTGAGAGGAGTTTTATCGCTGGCGGCGAGATTTCCCGTGAAAAGCTGGATTGAGGAAGGCATTCTCTGCGCCGCGCATCGACGAAAGGCGATCAAGTGGCGCCACACGGATAAGAGGTTTGCCACGCCCCCGCCCAACGTTACAAGCCAGCGTCGTGAATACCGCTCGCGGACTGGCGCAACCTATATTAGAAAAGGAGTCATGACCCGGGGAAACACTCTGGAACCATAGCCACACCCTGAGGTGGCGTGATGAACAACAATATTGGACTGGAACTGCGGCCTTTCGCCTAGAACCATAAAACAATACGGAGAGTATAGACGCCAACGCTCCGTTTAGAAAAAAAAGAAAATGTTGTTTAAAAAAAAAAAGAGAAAAACCCAATAGGATCACCATGAGACGGCTATGCCTTGCATATCTGCGATAGATGATTACGCCTCTCGCTCCCTTTGTCCTGCTGTCAGACGTTTTCAATTTAGGCACGGGAAACAATAAACATACCAAGATAACATTAAGGACATCGAGACGAAAGGTTTGAGTTATGTGCTTTTGAAGACAAAACATGTTATAGCTGTGTGAAAAGAATTATTGTTAGTTGGACGACTGGAGCAACTTGAGTTTTTTTTGAGCTAATTTGGAAGCAGCCTTGATCTAATGCCTGGACCAGCCACAATAGAAGATTCGCGAAAATCAGATAGCTAAGTTGATTCTTATGTTATCTGGCCGACGGGGTGCCTCAAAGAGAACGTCCTAGCGTGAGGCTAATTTGTGTGTGTTGAAAAAGGGCGTCTATGGCAAAATTGCCGGGAGTAATAAAAGGGGTGAAGGGTCGTCGTGGCTAGGAGTGGAATTAGTGAATGAAGTATAAGACGATAGACAGGTCTTACTTTAAATACATAAAGTAGAGAAGAAGTTTGGACGGATACCAGAACTATCGAGTTGACCATCACGATATTTTATTAAGATTTGAGGATGAGTACGGTTGGGCATTCACAAAAGTACAAATACCTTCTGCGAAGGGGAAAAAGACGGATCAAGAACAGAAAGACTACACAAGAAGATCGCTAGTAAGAATACGCTTCTTAACGAAAGCGTACGTGGCAATCCAGAAGATAAGATTTAGAAAAATTGGAAATGTTCTTCAAACTCTTCTTGCTAGATACGATCGAAAACTAAGTAATAAAGAACAGAAGCCTACGAGAGATTTGGCGATGGGTTGGAGGGTTGAGATTTGTTCCCCTTCTTTTTTTTTGTACGGGTGAGCAGCTCCCCTTCCTAAAGCTACACGAAGGCGGAAGGCCAAAGTAGAAAAGGCAAGAGACGGATCGGAAATAAGATTTAACAAGGCAGAATGCAAGCTTGAATGAAAGCACAAAAGTCGTATACGGTATTATACTAAGTAAAGAGAGGCACTTAGAGGTTGAGGAGACCATCAGAACCGTAGCTTCTTTTGTTAACTTGAAAAAGCGCAGAAATAAACACTTTTTCTGTTTGAAGAAATCAAATATTGGCAATAAATATGTTGGTAGGAGGGTGAGAAGGAACATAGAGAATGGAATAACAGACTG
This sequence comes from Trachelipus rathkii, assembly GCA_015478945.1. NCBI lineage: Eukaryota > Metazoa > Arthropoda > Malacostraca > Isopoda > Trachelipodidae > Trachelipus > Trachelipus rathkii. Next base: position 5,583 of record JABUQX010096735.1, read on the forward strand.
GATAATGTGTACGTACGAGGTGGAAATAGGGGTGGTTACAAGAGGTTTGGAGCAAAGAGTTTAAATCCGACTTTATATAATTGGAAAGAAAATAATATCGAATGCCGTGGCAAGTGTTTATTAGTGTGTACGAATGCGTAATGGTTGGAGGGTCGCTTGAACTGGGTTTTAAAGCGCGTATTTGCGCAGCACAGGAAAATAGTGAATTATTAAAGTGAAGTGGAAGAGGGAAATGGAAGACAGTGACGGAGCAGGGCTCGCAAGGTGTCTAAGATAATTCAAATTTTTTGGACCAGCATATATTTTTTTTGAAAAAAATGGAGCCTTAGCATTCGTAACTCAATGGAAAGCCGACATCCCGATGGCATGCTTCAAAATACCCGTATATGGAGTGAACAGACAGCGCCGTTAAACTGTGATAACAAGGAAACGCAAGTAAGGCGCCCTGATTGGCGTTGCATTTTTCTACTGAGAAAAGATTTTTTTTTTAGTGGTTAGGAGAATATTTTTTCGAACTGAATTTTGGGATGAAAACATCACAAGTTTCCATGGTTTTCCTGGAAATTTGAAAATGACAGTAAATTCCTAAAAGGCAGCGTCCATGGTGGCTTAGTAGTCACGTAGACAGCAGAGTTAAACGCCAAAGTTATCCTCTAGTGTTTAGTTTAAGCAAGAGTTAAACCAAAGGTTACGTAGTGTTTAGTTGGAAGGTAAAGATCCATGAGGTGTCATGGCATATTTCATTTCCCAATCTCAGAACTGATAGTTTAGGAGGAGAGAGGTGATGTTCAGAAAAGAAATTAGATTTTACAACCGAGAAGGTTCAGGGAAATTTATGAGAATGAAGACCTGTTATTTTTGGCAGAGTTCACGAGTTGTCACAAATATCAAAGACAGAGGCAGGCAATCCAGGTGACGCGCGGCACGCAACAGCAACCTCCATTCACCGAGGCCTGTCAATGGCTGTAGATGGGTGATGAGGAGCGCACATTCCCCTATTAGGCTGTCCTCCGACTAATCTGCGTGGATGGCTTTTTATAAACCTTTTTTTTCTTTTTTACGAGGTAAGTTTTGTCTGTAATTGTATTTTATGGTGTGTGATAAGAGAGGCTTAACTGCCAGTGTAAGAAAGAATGTGGGATTATGACCCCGCAAAGGGGAACCATTGGGGCACTGGAGTGCATGGAGTACTCCGGCTAATCTAAGAGACCTCCCCATATATGCCGCAATGGTAAGGTAATCTCTAATATGCGGGCTTCAGGAGCGCTAACTTCCTTCTCATTATATATATATATATGATACTATACAGTTATATATATATATATATATTATATATATATATAATATATAGTTATCATTATAATATATAAATATATTACTATATATACATTATTATATATTATTTATAGTATATATATATAGTATTAGTATATATATATCATATCATATATAGATATATATGAAAATCGATATTTGTATAGTCTAACTGTATCTATTTATAATACTATTGTAATTGATCTATACTATATATTATATATTAGTAATATAATATAATATATTACATATATATTATTATTATATATATATATATATAATATACATATATCTTATTCTGGCGGGGTGGCGGTGCGGTGCGGTGCGACGTGTGTTCGGCTCTCGGTGCGGGAGGTGCGGGTGTGCGGGGTGCTCGTGCGCAATGAATTGCAAAGAGGCCGGTGCGTGCGGTGTGGTGCTGGTCTGGGGTGCGCGACCTCTCGGTGCGGAGCGGTGCGGCGGTGCGCAAAAATCCGGAGCTCGGCCAACACTAATATATATATACTTCGAATTCAAGCACCGCACTACTCTGGCTCAGCTCACAGTAGCCTTCCTTCATCAACTATTGCACCTGTACTCTATTTCTTCGCCATCCATCCTTGGCCTTAGACTACCGCGCCAGAACTTGAAGATCCTCAAAACAAGCTCTTCGGGTCGTAAACATTGGAAAAGATAACCTCACTACGTGTCGCAATCAATCAGCCTAACCCTACTATGCAGATCCCGACTCAATTGCCTGACTTCGATTCCTTCTCCGTGCTTATTTCCAATTAACATACCCATAAAATAAAATACTCTAATTGAGGGTCAAACCCTGGTATCAAGTTCACCTTTAATGCTCAGTAAAGAGGTCTTTTTATTCACAGTTTAGTAAGTTAGATATGTTGGGTAATGTTCAGACTCAATATGTTATGATGATTTATGGTAAACATGATATGTTACTTTGTTATATTAGGGAATGTAATTTATGTTAACAGTAATGATTTATCGGAATGCATTTTATGTTAACGGTATTGATTTGTGGGGAACTTGAGAAATATTGGTATTTATTCATAGTTCCATATGATTGATACACTGTAGGATGTGGTCAGGTTGTTAGGCTATGTCAAGTATTGTTATGTAATCTGGATTGATAATGACTTAGTCTTGTCAATGATAGCTTTTAATTTATATTTAAGCTATGCTAGGGTAGTTGTGCTATGATAGCTCTGATAAGATAAAAATCTTAGTTTATGATAACTGTTATTTATAGTTCAGTATGTCAGATATGTCAGGTTTTGCTAGATATTAACAGCTATTGATATACTGGAAAAGTATGATTAGGCTAGGTTTTGTTATGTAATGTTAGGTTACCTACCAGTTTAGGAAGGAAAAATATAATATAGAATTTAATAAAGGGGGTCTTAAACTTTAATACGGGGTGCCGCCCCCAGCGGGGACTGCATCCACACGTAACCTCGTCTACGATGAGGTGATACCACCACCTCAAAGTATACAAATTTCTGGAGAATACGACCTATCTAACACACACTAAAAGTGGGAAGTAATGTTAAATTATACAGTGTTTTATTAAATATTACTATGTTAACAACTATTGAAATGATGGAAAGGTATGGTTAGGTTAAATTTTGTTTGATTAGTTACCAGTTTAGAAAAGAGAAACACAAAGAGAATTTAATAAGCTACATTCGCTGTGCTAAATTTTACCAGTTTGTCTAATTAATTCAAGTTTGTAATACGTAATATGAAACGTGATAAGAATAAAATCATTTTTATATTTTGTACTGTTATTATCTGAAAGAGATAGAGCTTAAAATGGGATAAGCCTAAAAGTATTTCATGATATTTTCTCAGCGTGTTAGACATTACTATTGCGTAATGTTTTGTAATACATATTAAAAGTCACAAGATTTTAAAGTCTCTTCGTAATATGTATGTTAAAATGAAACAATGATTAAGTGTTTGTTAGTATAATCTCCATTAATATATTATACTGCTGCTTAGGAATAAACTGTCTCAAGTTTAGAGATGATGGAGGTCTTTGTTTTCATAATTTTATGTACTGTTCATACCCAGAAAGAATATTTTCACGTTAGGTTTATACAAAATGTGTTTAAATATGTTTAATCCCTTGATCAATATGTCACATATGGCAGAGGAGGGGTGGTTGGGTGGTTGAGTACAGTTTGATCTATTGATTTATTAATTACTTGCTATTTTTAATAAAAATTTAATGAAAAAATATTTTTAATAATTTTATTTATTGGTCACACTCAGAAAACATTTTCGCGTTAGGTTTCTACAAAATGTGTTCAAATATGACTTAAATCACTTAATCAATATAGCACAGATAACAGGGGAATGGTGGAATGTGTGGTTGATAAGAGTTTGATCAATTGATTTATTGATCAATTGATATTTTTAATTAAAAATTTAGCAAAAACAAAAGGTTTTTAATATTTTAGATGTAATGTAAATATTTTCACGTTAGATTTATACAAAATGTGTTCAAATATGGCTTAAAGCAGTAAAGCAGTTGCCCACGGTAGGATGGGAGAGGGGTTTGTATGGAGTGCTTACACTACTGATTTACTGCTTTATGGTCGATAAAGTACATATTTAATGACCCTAGAGCAATAAAGCAGTAAGGCAATACCGCATGGCCGGATGGGAGAGAGAGTTGGATAGAGTGTTTGCGCTACTGCTTTACTGCTTTACGGTCAATAAAGTACAGATTTTTAATTAAAAAGAAAACAAAATGTTTAATAATGAAATAGATTTTCTAAAAATATATATATTTTTAAAATAAACAACAACTTTAAATATATATATATATATATATATATATATATATATATAATATAATATTATATATATATAATATATAGTATATAATATATATAAAAATATATATATTTTTAAAATAAACAACAACTTTAAACAAATTAGCACTTGGGAAAGAATAAAATTTTAAACAAAAGGAAATATCATAGCTTAGATTTACAAAAGAAATTTTGAAAATATAATTGTCACAGGTTAAAAGAAAATGATGTGCTCAAAAAAGTTATAGTTAATGATCAAAGTTTAGAGAACTGGTTATCTTA
>JABUQX010096736.1:0-12500 GCA_015478945.1 Trachelipus rathkii
AATACAATTGTTCCGTGAGAGACAAAGCGGCTATGGTTGAAAGAGGCTCCGGCGTAACTTTTAAAAGAACGCATGCATAGGTATTTTACTAAAATGAATACTTTTAAATATATTGATATACTGGACGATCTAGCTTATTTTTATAACAGATTTTACCATAGAACTATAAAGGCAATTCCTTTAGAAATGTCAAAACTAGAGGTCATCGAACACATCTGTATGAAAAGAAACAAATAAAGTAATTCAGGCAATTAAAGGTAAACGTAATTATGTAAGAGTATCTCGAACAGAAGAAAGATTCAGAAAGGGATATGAAGCCGGATGGACTACGGAAGTTTTTAAAGTGCACAATATCCGCCCATTCCGTCGTGATAGTTTAAAATTATATTATCTGGAGGATTTAAATGGTGAAAAGATAAAAGGAGGATTTTATAAACAAAAAATACAAAAAGTAAGGTTCAACCCTGTACTACATAAAAATTGAAAAGATATTAGTAACGAGAGGTAACGAAAAAATAAGCAGCTACTTGTGAAATGGGTGGGATATCCGACCGAATTTTAACACCTATATAAAAGCAAGTGAGATTAAGAATTATTAATCAGCCTGTCATTATAATCATGGAGCGGTGGTTAGATTACTTAATTTAACATCCTGATAATAAAAAAAACTCTCGGATTTTTACAAACTGTTTAAATGAATCCTATAAAACTTGAAAGAGAGGTATAACGAAGCTAGGATTAATGTGAACATGATATTAAATACAGACTAGAAATTTTTCCTCACAATCTATTCTGGATGTTGGTGTACAGAGTGTACGGAATGTGTTAAACTGAAAGTGAAAGAAACTGAAAGTGAAAGATATCTCGTGGATCTGCGTAGGTCTATCGATTGGTACAAAAAGAATAACTAATGGGCAGGTTTTGTTCGTATGCCAGATTGATTCTTAAACCAACTAAATCCTCAAATGCAAATTCAAATACGAAGGATGTCGTGAGCGAAAAAAGATATTTATTCTTGGATGGTTTTGTGAGCAACAAGTCTTCAAAGGAAGTTCAAGTAGTTCTTAAATTGGATTTTGTCTTAAAAGTTGTCATCGTTAAAGGAATTGTTAACAAAAAGTGTATGGTTAACAAAGAAAGTGTTATTGTTGCTGCGAAGAGGTTTCAGTGGTAACCATCTTAGAAGTTTCGTGTCCCGTGAAAATCGGGAGTAAGTTAAGTTGAATTGCGTATATTTAAAATTATAACTCGTGTATAGTGAATTTCTATAATAGTAACAATTTGATACTTAAAAAGTTTAAAGAATGTGAATATCAGTGAAATGCAATTGTATTCTTCATCAGAATTTGTGTAAAGTTAGCATCGACAATATAGAGTTGGATTTAAATATTAAAGTGTGTCAATGTGGATTAAGGAAATAATGTAGGTTTCGATAACGCATTTGAGAGCAATAAAAGAGGTTTAGAGTCGAAATTTAATACGGAGAATCTTTATAGGAAATAAAGTTAGGTTGCGTTAAGTTCAGAAAGTGAAATAGTTAGGTGTGAGTAAAGTTGAGCAGGTACAATATTTGTATTATGGAAATAAAGTTAGGTTTGCGTTAAGTTCAGAAAGTGAAATATTTAGGTGTGAGTAAAGTTAATTTGAGTAGGTACAGTATGTGTATTATGAATATTATAGGTTAAGTTGCGTTAACGCAATCTGCTAGTAAAATATGGTGTCTTTATAAACGTAATATTAGTTGTAAAATAGGTTGATATGATTTTTGGGGTATTTTGGGTGAAGTAAACTGATTTAATATTTTGGTCAGTTGAGTTAGGTTATGTACGCAAACATTTTAGACGATAAAAATAACTGTGTGTTGGATTCTTTAATGAAAATATAGAGTTTGAGGGTTCTGGATGTGTAAATTTATTGATAAACAGGTGATAGGAAATTAGAATCAAGGTTGCGTAATGATGAAGCATAAAATGGTTGCTGAAAATAGGTATTTAAGTTTTGAAAAACGTATGTGAGAAGCAAGCTCTATATATATTATTATTATTATCTAATTATTATTTATTATCATTATTATATTTTGATGATATTACTTATCATCCTTACTTACTTATTATTATTTTAAATTATTATTATCTTTTATTATTATTACTTATTAATTAACCCCTACTAATTAAACTAAATACGTGTGAGCGTGCAAGTGTAAACAAAAGTGAATAGCGTGACTGTTGTTGTACAAATGTAAATTATTAAGTTGTAGTTGTCACTGTTTATTATTAATTATTATTATTAGATATATTCATTATTATTATTATAAATTAATTATTATTTAATTATTATTATTTATTATTATTCCTTATTAATTATTATTATAATTATTATTATTATTATTGGATTTTAATTATTATTATTATTATTATTAAATTATATTAATTAATATTATTATATTGAAATCATATTATACTTTATTGTCGACATTGATTTCATCATTATTATTTATGCTTAAATTTACATACGTTATTAAAATATATATATATAGGTATTTTTTTGTTTAAGGACCTGGTGCAGACCGGTTGGAAACCTGGTGCGGACCTATTGTGGATCCGGTGCAAAGCTGGTGTGTGGATCCAGTGTTATTGGTGGAGACGAGTGTAGCGGCTCCAGAGTCAGTGGTGGAGCTCCGGCGGTGTGAACACCACTAAAGAAGACTCGGAGGGTGCCGATATAGCACTCCCTATAATAAAGAAGAATTGGAGGGTGCCGATATAGCACTCCCTATAATAAAGAAGATTTGGAGGGTGCCGATATAGCACTCCCTATAATAAAGAAGACTCGGAGGGTGCCGATATAGCACTCCCTATAATAAAGAAGATTTGGAGGGTGCCGATATAGCACTCCCTATAATAAAGAAGACTCGGAGGGTGCCGGTATAGCACTCCCTATAACACCGAAAAATCTGAGGGTGTCGTTGTAGCACTCACTACTATCACGAGGAGCATCAAGGTGGTTGCGAAAACACCATCAGTGGACTTGTCATTGCGGTTGGAGGATTAGAGGTCTGCACTAACTGGATACTAATAAAGTTACGTCTGGTAAAGTTGCCCTTTTAAAGTATCTCTATAAAGTAGTGGTACTGAACTTATATAAATTGAGAAAAATTATACTGTTGTACAGTTATTATAAACAAAACTTGATACTTGTTTGGGACCTTGGTGTCCTAGTATAGTTAAACATACTATTTATGTGTATATTTATATTTATTGATTAACGTGTAAATATAATAATAGTATTTTGGGGTATACATATATTATTTAGGTTTAGCTAGATAGTTAGGAATTAGTGTGTGTATATATATAGGTACATTGATATTTTTCTGGCTCATTATATAATTAAAATATTATCTGGTGTTTGGTTTTTCTTCTGAACCCCCTCATTAGAGGAACGTGGACCCTTGGCCCTTGGCTCAGTATACCCGCTCGCGTCAGCACGTGTGGTGAGCCGGCAAACATATTATTGGTGGCTCCGTTCGCGCGTCTTCAGTGGTGGGGTTTCGCGAACCAGGTATAGTGAGAGAGCATAGGTGTGTAGAATCTACAAACTGTAAGTAGAGAAAAAAAAAATTTTGTTTTTTTGCAAAAATTTTTAATAATTTTTTGTGTTGGTAAATTTTTTTTTTTTTTTTTTTTCAATCTCTCAAAAGAATAGTGGTATAAAGAAACGTGCCTTTTTCAATATTCTTTTACGAACTATTATATAATTATATATAGTATATACTATATATTTATATATTATATATATATAATATATTATATAATAAATATTAATTAATATATATATATATATAGTTATATACTTATAATATAAATATATAGATATATATTATATATATAATATATAAATTATATATATATATATATAGTAATATTATATTTTGTTGTGGCTCCTTATTTTCGAAATTTTCGTGAGCTAGTATATTTTTTGCGGAGCTCTTATATTTGATATTTTTGAGTGGAGCCATTATATTTTACGGAGCTCTTGCATTTGAATATTTTTTGAGCGGAGCCATTATATTTTGCGGAGCTGCTTAATATTTGACTATTTTTGAGTGGACGCCATTAATATTGTTACGGCAGCTACTGCATTTGAATATTTTTTTTTGAGCGGAGCCCCATTATACTTCATTGGCGGAGCTCTTGCATTTGAATATTTTTTGGCAGCGGAGCCATTATAGTTTTACGGAGCTCTTGGAATCTTGGAATATTTTTTGAGTGGTAGCCACTATATGTTTACGGAAGCTCGGTTGCATTCTGAATATTTTTTGAGTCGAGCCATTATACTTGTACGGAGCTCTTGCATTTGCAATATTTTTGAGTGGAGCAATTATATTTTACGGAGCTCTTGCATTTGAATATTTTTTGAGTGGAGCCACTATATTTTACGGGGCTCTTGCATTTGAATATTTTTTTGAGTGGAGCAATTATATTTTACGGAGCTCTTACATTTGAATATTTTTTGAGTGGAGCCATTATATTTGTGGAACTCTGACATTTCAAAAAATTTTTTTTTTTTTTTTTTTGGATGGAGCTTTATATTTCGGGTGGAGCCTTTATATTTGAATTTTGGTGTGGAGCCATTAAACTTTTGAATTAAGGGTTGGAACTTTCGAATTTTGTGTGAAATTTTTTTTTTGATTTTTTTTTTTTTTTTGGTGTTTTGGTTTGAAAATCATAGGATTTCTTTTGCAATTCGTGAATTGTTTTGAAATTTCGTGTAGAGCTGTTGAATTTCTTTGAAATTCTTTTTGAAATTCGAATTTTTTTTGTTTTTGGTGTTTTGGTTTGAAAATCATAGGATTTCTTTTGCAATTCGTGAATTGTTTTGAAATTTCGTGTAGAGCTGCTGAATTTCTTTGAAATTCTTTTTGAAATTCGAATTTTTTTTTGGTGTTTTGGTTTGAAAATCATAGGATTTCTTTTACAGTTCTTGAATTGTTTTGAAATTTTGTTGAGTTATTGAATTTCTTTGAAATTCTTTTTGAAATTCGAATTTTTATTTATTTATTTTATTTACACATTTGATTTTAAGGTACCCACATACATAGTGGTACCCAACTGATTATTTTTTTGATATTTTTCGTATATTTGAAAAAGATTTTTGCTACTATTTAGGTGTGGGAGTGGTGTATATATTCGTTTGTGGTACACACATACAGTGGTACCCAATTGATTTGTGCTATTTTACATTTTCGATTTTACATTTTGGGTGTGGGGATTTACACACACACACTGATAAAAGAAATTTTTTTTTTGATAAATTTTTTTTGTTCTCGCGTATTGTTCATTCTGTCGATATAGTATAGAAGCAGTATGGTGGGTTTGAACAAAGAAAATGATAGAAGGTGCCAAGGAGGATTTAAGAGCAAATGGCTCTATTAAATGAATTACAACAAGTGTTAATAGCAGAGGCAGAGGATTTAGATTTAGGTAGTGTAAAAGCAGTATTGGATGGATGTTCACAGGCTCTAGAAGCAAAGATAGGAAACCCTGGTATAGAACAACAGGTTGAGGTGAACAATAGTACGGTACAACAACAGGGTGACAAAAGAAGAGAAAAGCCAAATGTGGAACATTCAGTAAGAAAGAAGGAGATAGGTAAGATAAAACCAAAAGTGCAGTATGCATTGAGGTATAGGGAAGAGGATTATGAGGAGAACAATGATGACATCTTTGATAATAGAAGTGAAACTGAAAGTGAAGGTGGTGGCAAGAGGAAGAGAAGGAGGAACAAAAGAAGGAGACATGTAAGAAAGTATACGGTAGATGATAGTTCGGTGACAGAAGTAGAGTCAGAAGGTGACACTGAGTTGGATAAAGGTGGTAAGTTGTGGTTAAAAAGGTTGGTGGAACTTGAAGAATCGGGTATGGAACCCAGTATGGCAGTAAATAGAGTGCTCATCATCTTAGCTGGTGAACTTTTGGAGGTGATGCGCACTTACAGTAGAGCTAACACAAAAGCGGTAAAACCTTTAAAGTATGGACGAGACAAGGTACAGACCTTCGATGCCTTCATCGAAGACTTTGAGAGGTACGCAAAAGAACAGCTTGGAGGGGATAAGAATCGGTGGGCTGTTGAATTGAGGAGCTTCTTGGAGGGTGGCCCCCTTAGAACATACTACAGTATATACAGAGCGAAAGTGAAGTATGTAACCATCGTATCAAGGCTGCGTAGCTGGTGTAAAGAGGAGAAAGATAGTGAGGTGATGGATCTTCAGAAGGAATTCTGGAAGATGGAAATTAGGAAAAATGAAAAGATCGCTGAGTTTGCTCTGCGCATGCAGACAACATATGAGGCAGCAACAGAAGAAGATCAGAGGGATACTGGGATCCTAAAGAAGCAGTTCGTGAACTGCCTGCCTAAAAAGGTGGCCAGAAGGTTTAAGTTACGGATGGGGAGTGAGAAGGAGAGTATGAAGGTACGGTGGAAGGATATGGTGAGTTGGGCCCAAGAAGAAGATGAACTAGAAGATCAATCGGAACCAGAAGCTGAAGCCATTCCTATATGGGCAGCCATCCAACAAGAAGGCAACCAGAGGAGGACGTATGCGGACCAGGTCCGTTATGGCAGACCGGCATCACAACGGAACGATGGACCAAGGGAGTATAGTAGAAAGAGTAGTAGGTCATACAGTGGGCAAAGAATAAGGTGCCATCATTGTGACAAAGTGGGTCACGTAAAGAGAGATTGTTGGAGGTTCAGAGGGTGGTGCCTAGGATGCGGCAGCAATGAGCATAAGCTCATGGATTGTGGAGCAAGGATGGGTCACGGGTTCCAGCGTAGGAATGACAATGGGGAGCAAGAACAAGGTGTTCCAAGAACAGTGGAAAAGAAGTGTTTCTTTTGTGGAGAGGTTGGACATTGGGGACAAGCTTGTCCATTGAAGAAGGAATTTGATGAGTGGAAGAAGAACAAACCACCAGGTTCGGGAAACGAACTTGCTCCGCCATTGCCCGGGACGTGTCGGAGCCAACCCCCAGCATAATGTGTCCACAAAGTATCCCGGTTAGTCAAGGTGGGTGGGTGCCGAACCCTGAGGCAAGAGAGTTTGTGATGAGCCAAGATGAAGGAGTACTTGGTCCATTGCCTCAGCGGATACAAAAGGTACGAAGTATGGTTGCAACGGACATAACAACAGGAGTGTACCATACTACAGGGAATATGCAGGTTACGGGTCCTGAAAGTTTAAAAATGGCACCGTTGTTGAAGGTGATGATAAAACTTGATGGTGTGGAGATGATTTCGACAGTGGATTCAGGAGCCCAATATTGTTTGATCGGAGAAAGTGAACTTTCAAGGATCTCAAATCCTGTAGTATTGAATAAGGTAATGAGGTTAAGAGGTGTGGGCGATCCACAACTTTGTTTAGATTCGCACCGCACCGCAACGTTGAGGATCACTATTGATGAAATCGGCTATGGTCAGTCGGATTTCATAGTGGTTAAAAAGTTGAAGGAGGGTGTGATATTAGGGATGCCGTTTCTAGTTAAGAATAATATTAAGCTTAATACTGTAGACGGATCATTTAAGAGGTATGGTGATAATGGTGTTAAAGAGCAGGTGTATTTGATGGATGGATCAAAGGACTGTATAAGGGTGGTAACCTCTGTGCCTGTGTATATGGTAGAAGAAACAGTACTTAAGAAGGATGATTGGGAGGCAGTTAAGGTAGAATGGAGATCTAAACAGATAAAACCAAGGAATCATGATGGAGGGTACAGTACAAAGCCGGAAGAGTTGTTACTGGAAGGTGTAGAAGGTGGTAAAAAAGGGTACAACAAAAGATTTAAAATCATACCAGGATTGGTGAAGTGGGTAGAGAAAGGAGGTACCGTATTGTTAAAGAAGTTGACACCGGGTCAGTTAAAATTAGGTAAAGGTGAGCAAGTAGGTACAGCACATTTAGTAGTAGATGAAGACAGGTTGAGAAGTTATGAAACCAGTGTGTGTACTGTAAACACCACAGTGCAAGAGTTGCCGGGTCCATCAAGTAATGAACAGGAGTGGACGAAGGAGAAATTGAAGACTGAGATAAAATTTATGGAAGAACTGTCACCAGGACAGATTGAACAGATTTTAGAGGTACTGTGGAGACAACGTAAAGTTTTTAGTAGAAGTGACGTGGATGTCAGTGAGACATCAATGACACCGTATAAGATCAAACTTCACGATTATACCCCTATATATCAACGGGCCAGGAGATTTGATCAAAGAACAAATGAGGAGATTGAGCATCAGGTAAAGGAGTTGTGTTTAAGAGATATAGTGGAGCCGTGTGCTGCAGAGTGGAGCTCACCGGTAGTGCCGATACGAAAGAAAGATGGGACACTCAGACTGTGTGTCGACTATAGAAGGCTTAACAAGGTGACAGAGGCGGACAGGTTCCCCATGGCGAACATCACAGAAACAGTTTTTGGTTGTCACGGTGCTCAGTATTTTACAAGTCTGGATTTAGTAAAAGGTTACTACCAGATGAACTTGGAGGAGGGTAGTAGAAATTTTACAGCTTTTTCGACTGTCAGTGGGCAGTACCGTTTTAAAAGGTTAAGCTTTGGCTTGAAAAACGGACCTGCGGCATTCCAACGGGAAATGCAGAGAATACTTTCGGGGTTCAGTAAAGATAGAGTGGTGGTATATGTTGACGATGTATTATTGATTTCAGGAGAGTTTAAGGAACATCTGGTGTTAATAGAGCAGGTACTGCAGCGGTTTTGTGAAACTAACGTGAAGGTGAAAGTTAGTAAGTGTAATTGGGTGCAAAAAGAGGTACAGTTTTTGGGCCATATTATTGGTCGTACAGGTATTAGGAAGCTCCCAGAGTTTATGTCCCAAATTGACAAACTAGAAAAACCAAGTAACATCGGAGAATTGAGGAGATACTTAGGTATGATAAACTTTCAGCGGAAGTTTATAAGGAACTGTTCAGAGGTAGCGGCACCTCTTAGTGCATTAACCGGTGGTAAAAGGAAGGATCCGATAGTGTGGACGGATGAGAGAACAAAGGCATTTATGGACTTAAAAGAAAGAATGAAGGAATCGGTGGAGTTGGCGTTTCCGAATTTCTCACCAGAGGCCAAACAGTTAGAGTTATTTGTGGACGCCAGTGGATTTGGTATGGGAGCTGGGCTGTGCCAGGAACAAGGAGGTGAGAGAAGGGTGATTGCTTTTAATTCACATTCATTCAATTCTTGTGAGAGGAGAGCCTCAACCATCGAAAGAGAACTTCTTGCAATCAGGTGGGGGGTGAAAAGTTTTAGATCATTTTTGTTAGGTCAGAATTTTATTTTATATACCGACCACCGACCTCTGGTATATTTACATACTATGAAGCTTATTGATAGTAAACTGGCACGGGTATTAGACGATCTAAGTGAGTACAGTTTTGAGGTGCGGTATTATCCGGGTAAAGATAACATTTTTGCGGACACTTGGTCCAGGTGCCATAGGAGTGAAGATCAGGAGGAAGAACCAGCTGATCCATATGCCCTTCCTGGAGGGTTAATCATAATGAAATTAGTTCCCGGTGGAGCGGACTCCTTATTTATTAGTTTAAAGGCTGTTTTGGAGGATGTGCAGGTACAGGGTACCGTACAAAATCACAAAGTGTTAAGAGAGACATTAATGGATACACTTATAGAAGATCGGAAGTTGTATGGTGTGGAGAAGAAACAGAAGTCGTTGAAGTATTTGAGGGCATTGAGGATGCCTGGTAGAGAACCTGTACCAGAAGTGTTGTTAGTGGCAAGTGACATGTTTAAGGTAAAGATCTGGTTACATCATGGTACGTGTTGCTCGGTGGTGTACTTGGGTCCTAAAGTGGGGAAGAAAGAAAATCTTAAAAGTGTACACATACAGGTGCTTGGTGGTACACATTTTAACCCTTAGAAGTGATGGAACATTTAATGGTAATGATATAAACAGCATGGTTGATGAACTCCCATCTCAGGAAGAATTACAACAGGAGGAAGAGGAAGTAGAGGATTCCGAAAATGAGTTAAGTGAGGATCCTGGAAATAACTTGGTGCATTATGGTACAGATGAAGGTCTGAACATAAACTTGATGAACATAAACTTGATGATGCGGGAGAGGTGCCATATATCACGATTAAGTTGCAACCATGTATTGGGAGGTGTAGCTTGGCAGGAGGTTTGTATTGGTGAGGTACGCAAGTGTGCGTTTTTAGATACAGGTGCAGTCATAAGTCTGATACAAGAAGGTGTGGTTCAGGACCTGGAGAATTTCGGGCATATTCGAAGGAAATGGTCAATAAAATTGACACTTAATGGAGTCACTACAGGTATTGTGGAGTGTAACATGGCTGTAGAAATTGAAATTAGCACCTTATATCGGCGGGTGGTGTTACCATTGGCTGTGGTACAGAACGGATACATTCCAGCATGTATGCTGTTGGGTATGAATTATTTGAAGGAGGTAGAGGCTGAACTGGATTTTGGTGAAGGGATAATCTCTCATGGAGATGATGCAGATAATGTAAGTGATACATTTCTGACAACAGTGGGAGTGTATAACGTAATGGTACAGGGTGGAGGTGTAAGTAACATAATATCGGTTCATGACATCACTAGGCTGCAAGAAAGATCAGAGGTAGTAAGGATACTGAGACAAAAGGTGAGAAGAAAGCAGTTAATAACGAAAGGAGATGTGCTGCTTAAAGAATTTTATCGGTATCGAGACGACTTTCGAATGAACGGGTCCATTTTGGTGAAAAGGATGGGAACAAAGTATTTTAGTGCAGTCATTGGGTTCCAACAGTTGGTTAGTGTGTGTGTGGTAACACATAGGAACATGGCTCACGTTGGAAGGGACAAGTTGATGGAATTGGTGTCCAAATATGTGTGGCACCCGAGAATGTCATCAGTGGTACAAGAGGTTTGTAGAACGTGCCCAAAGTGTCAGTTAAATAAAATCGACCATCAAGTAGTATTCCCACCTATGTGGAAGATAGAGGTCAGGAACCCGTTTGAGTTAGTAGCAGTGGATGTGATGGCGATGCCAAAAACAAGAAGAGGTAACGTGGCTTGCTTGGTCGCAGTGGACCATTGTAGTAAGTGGGCGGCGGTGAAACCGTTGAAGGATAAGTCGGCAGGAAGTGTGGCCGACGCTTTTGAATTCCAGATGTTACCAGCGTTTGTGCGGCCACCTTATAAAGTGTTAACGGATAACGGGGTGGAGTTTAGAAGTGGTAGGTTTGAGAAAATGCTTCAGGAGTATGGAATAGAACACATCTACAGCAGCCCGTATAAGCCAGCGAGTAACGGGGCTGTGGAGCGTGCAAATAGGACCTTTGCTGAATTCCTGAGGAGTATTATGGAGAAGAATATTGATTGGGACAGTTGTCTGCCAAGAGCGGTGCTTGTGTATAACAATACAAAGCATGCAGAGCTTGGGGTGTCCCCGGTGGAAAAATTGATGGTGGAGAAGCATGAGAAGGGTAAAGTGGTACCGATTCCGAGAGATCAGCAGGAGAAGTGGCGTGAAGGACACCCAAATTGGTTACCGTATGCGGTAGGGGTGAGAGTTAAGAGAAAAATTGTTACAGTGGATAGGAGTCTGAACAGAAAACTGAGCGAGAAGTATGAGGGCCCATTTACAATAACTAAGGTTATTTCAGGAGGTATGTCGTATGACATTAAGGGTAAAACTAAGACTGCAAGAGCACATTACTCTCATTTGAAGGTTTGGGCGGATCCCCCAGAGTATTTGAGACAATACTTCAAGTGTGAAGAAGCGGATTGGGATCCGAAAGAACATCAGTTAGAGGTGGAAGAAGTGGAAGAGGTACCAGAAATAACAATGGAGTGTGTACCACGGTACAGACGAACATCACCAGAGTTAGAACTTCCAAAGAAGCAAGGGTCGAAAATTAAAGAAGCTTGGCGTTTGTTGAAACAGATGGCAATGAAAGAAGGTGGCAAAAAGAGTATATCAGTACAAACGGAGGAACTTGTGGGTGAGACTAAGGGAACCCAAACGGAAGATTACGGTACGGTGCCTTCACCCATCGATGCTAGTGAGTATCGCGACTGGTTCGATGAAGAGGAGGTGGATGGTGGTATGGAAAGTGACTATGATATTAGCAAATTTGTAAAATCACTGAGGTTTCCGGAAAATAGCTACTCGTTGGGAGTCCATATTAGTGACGAAAGTGGTGACGAAGTGGACTTCATTATGGAGCAGGAAGTGGAATCAACTATGAATCAGGAGGTGGACTCTAGTAAAGGTCAAGAAGTGGACTCGGTCATACAGCAAGAAGTAGAGGAATCAGTGGTGCAGCAAGTAGAAGCTGTAGAAGAGGTCAACATCATGGTGACCAGCCCGGAGGGTTCCGAATATAGACCACGGTCTATATATGATGAGTTGTTGGAAGTAGGGGAGGTGCCTGATGCAATGATGATAGGTACTGGTCGTGAGGACCAAGAAAAGAGTC
>JABUQX010096736.1:17500-27685 GCA_015478945.1 Trachelipus rathkii
TATATATATATTATAATGTTATAAGTAAATTATATATAGTATTAATATATATATATATAATAATAGTAATAGAGTATAATATTAATATATATATATAGTATATATTTATATAAATATAAATATAATATAATATATATTTATTAATATATATTGATTTATTAATTTCATAAAAAAAACTTTACAAATATTTAAGCTTCAAAATTTTTGTTAATAAATATCGATATTTATATTATATATATATAATATATTAGTATATATAATATATAATTTATATATATAATATATATATATATTATATAATAGTATATATGAGATTTATCGTATTATATATATAAGTATATAATAATTATATAATATATATATATTATTAATTTAAATAGTATATAGCGTATATATATAGGTATAGTATATATGATAGTTAAATATATAATATAGTAGTATATATATTATATATATATATAATATATAATAATAGTATTATATATTATTATATAATATATATATATATATATATATATAAATATATAATATATATATATATATATATATATATATATATAAATATATATATATAATATATTAATATATATATTATATATATAAAATAATATATATTATATATAAGTATATATTTATATATATATATATAAAATATATATATATATATATATATAATAGTATATTATGTATTTAATTTTAAACATTGAATAAAATAAAAATTTTTCATATAAAAATAAAATATTGAAACTGCCTTCTGTAAATATTTTTAAATAATTCAACTAAAAAACCTTTAAAATATTTTTTTTTTATATATATATATTTCAAAGGGCGAATAGTTAAATAAGACAAGCCAATTTTTGTTTTATTTGATATATATATATATATATATATATATTAATATTATATATAAGTATATATATATATATAATATATATATATATATATATAATATAAGTATATATATTATATATATTGTTGCCGGAGCGAACACGTGCTGACGGAGGGTAATACTGAGCCAAGCAAGGGTCCACGTCTCTAATAGGGGTTCAGAGAAAGAAACACCAGATAAATATTTTCATTATTATGACAAGCCAGAAAATATCAGTATACCTATATATATACACACACTAATTCCTAACTATCTAGCTAAACCTAAATAATATATGTATACCCCAAAATACTATTATTATATTTACACGTTAATCAATAAATATAAATATACACATAAATAGTATGTTTAACTATACTAGGACACCAAGGTCCCAAACAAGTATCAAGTTTTTAATAACAATTGTACAACAATATAATGTTTCTCAATTTATATATGTTCAGTACCACTACTTTATAAAGATACTTTAAAAGGCAACTTTACCATACGTAACTTTATTAGTATCCAGTTAGTGCAGACCTCTAATTCTCCAACCGCAATAACAAGTCCACTGATGGTGTTTTCGCAACCACCTTGATGCTCCTCGTGATAGTAGTGAGTGCTACAACGACACCCTCAGATTTTTCGGTGTTATAGGGAGTGCTATACCGGCACCCTCCAAATCTTCTTTATTATAGGGAGTGCTATATCGGCACCCTCCAAATCTTCTTTATTATAGGGAGTGCTATATCGGCACCCTCCGAGTCTTCTTTATTATAGGGAGTGCTATATCGGCACCCTCCAAATCTTCTTTATTATAGGGAGTGCTATATCGGCACCCTCCAAGTCTTCTTTAGTGGTGTTCACACCGCCGGAGCTCCACCACTGACTCTGGAGCCGCTACACTCGTCTCCACCAATAACACTGGATCCACACACCAGCTTTGCACCGGCTCAACAGGTCCTTACCAGGTCCGCACCAGGTCCGCACCAGGTCCTTAAAACAAAAAAAAACTAATATATATATATATTCTAATATATACAAAAATAAAGGAATAAAATCATAATAATGATGAAATCAATAACGACAATACATATAATAATTATAATAATAATAATAATAAATAATAAATAATAAAATAATAATTAATAATAATAATATAATAATAAATAAATAATAATAATATAATAATAAAATAATAAATAATTAATAAATAATATAATAATAATAATAATAAAATAATAATAATTAAATATTATTATTATTATTCTCTCACATACGTTTTTCAAAACTTAAATACCTATTTTCAGCAACCATTTTATGCTTCATCATTACGCAACCTTGATTCTAATTTCCTATCACCTGTTTATCAATAAATTTACACATCCGGAACCCTCAAACTCTATATTTTCATTAAAGAATCCAACACAGTTATTTTTATCGTCTAAAATGTTTGCGTACATAACCTAACTCAACTGACCAAAATATTAAATCAGTTTACTTCACCCAAAATACCCCAAAAATCATATCAACCTATTTTACAACTAATATTACGTTTATAAAGACACCATATTTTACTAGCAGATTGCGTTAACGCAACCTAACCTATATTCATAATACACATACTGTACCTACTCAAATTAACTTTACTCTCACCTAAATATTTCACTTTCTGAACTTAACGCAACCTAACTTTATTTCCATAATACAAATATTGTACCTGCTCAACTTTACTCACACCTAAATATTTCACTTTCTGAACTTAACGCAACCTAACTTTATTTCCTATAAAGATTCTCCGTATTAAATTTCGACTCTAAACCTCTTTTATTGCTCTCAAATGCGTTATCGAAACCTACATTATTTCCTTAATCCACATTGACACACTTTAATATTTAAATCCAACTCTATATTGTCGATGCTAACTTTACACAAATTCTGATGAAGAATACAATTGCATTTCACTGATATTCACATTCTTTAAACTTTTTAAGTATCAAATTGTTACTATTATAGAAATTCACTATACACGAGTTATAATTTTAAATATACGCAATTCAACTTAACTTACCCGATTTTCACGGGACACGAAACTTCTAAGATGGTTACCACTGAAACCTCTTCGCAGCAACAATAACACTTTCTTTGTTAACCATACACTTTTTGTTAACAATTCCTTTAACGATGACAACTTTTAAGACAAAATCCAATTTAAGAACTACTTGAACTTCCTTTGAAGACTTGTTGCTCACAAAACCATCCAAGAATAAATATCTTTTTTCGCTCACGACATCCTTCGTATTTGAATTTGCATTTGAGGATTTAGTTGGTTTAAGAATCAATCTGGCATACGAACCAACTGCCATACAACTCCCCCTCCAAGATTGTAACACAATCTTCAAAAGAAAAAAAATTCAACAACCAATACTACCAAATAACCACTGAACCTCACTTCATTTGTCCCGTTGATGCCCTTCTTCGTGCCTCAGTTCTCCTTTCGTATTCAATGACCCTCCTCATCACATTTGGCTGTTCTGGCACGGGTCCTCTCGACCTAGTCATCGGTACCGTATACACATCCGAATCCGAAAGACTCTTTTCTTGGTCCTCACGACCAGTACCTATCATCATTGCATCAGGCACCTCCCCTACATCCAATTCATCATATATAGACCGTGGTCTATATTCAGAACCCTCCGGGCTGGTCACCATGATGTTGACCTCTTCTACAGCTTCTACTTGCTGCACCACTGATTCCTCTACTTCTTGCTGTATGACCGAGTCCACTTCTTGACCTTTACTAGAGTCCACCTCCTGATTCATAGTTGATTCCACTTCCTGCTCCATAATGAAGTCCACTTCGTCACCACTTTCGTCACTAATATGGACTCCCAACGAGTAGCTATTTTCCGGAAACCTCAGTGATTTTACAAATTTGCTAATATCATAGTCACTTTCCATACCACCATCCACCTCCTCTTCATCGAACCAGTCGCGATACTCACTAGCATCGATGGGTGAAGGCACCGTACCGTAATCTTCCGTTTGGGTTCCCTTAGTCTCACCCACAAGTTCCTCCGTTTGTACTGATATACTCTTTTTGCCACCTTCTTTCATTGCCATCTGTTTTAACAAACGCCAAGCTTCTTTAATTTTCGACCCTTGCTTCTTTGGAAGTTCTAACTCTGGTGATGTTCGTCTGTACCGTGGTACACACTCCATTGTTATTTCTGGTACCTCTTCCACTTCTTCCACCTCTAACTGATGTTCTTTCGGATCCCAATCCACCTCTTCACACTTGAAGTATTGTCTCAAATACTCTGGGGGATCCGCCCAAACCTTCAAATGAGAGTAATGTGCTCTTGCAGTCTTAGTTTTACCCTTAATGTCATACGACATACCTCCTGAAATAACCTTAGTTATTGTAAATGGGCCCTCATACTTCTCGCTCAGTTTTCTGTTCAGACTCCTATCCACTGTAACAATTTTTCTCTTAACTCTCACCCCTACCGCATACGGCAACCAATTTGGGTGTCCTTCACGCCACTTCTCCTGCTGATCTCTCGGAATCGGTACCACTTTACCCTTCTCATGCTTCTCCACCATCAATTTTTCCACCGGGGACACCCCAAGCTCTGCATGCTTTGTATTGTTATACACAAGCACCGCTCTTGGCAGACAACTGTCCCAATCAATATTCTTCTCCATAATACTCCTCAGGAATTCAGCAAAGGTCCTATTTGCACGCTCCACAGCCCCGTTACTCGCTGGCTTATACGGGCTGCTGTAGATGTGTTCTATTCCATACTCCTGAAGCATTTTCTCAAACCTACCACTTCTAAATTCTATTCCATACTCCTGAAGCATTTTCTCAAACCTACCACTTCTAAACTCCACCCCGTTATCCGTTAACACTTTATAAGGTGGCCGCACAAACGCTGGTAACATCTGGAATTCAAAAGCGTCGGCCACACTTCCTGCCGACTTATCCTTCAACGGTTTCACCGCCGCCCACTTACTACAATGGTCCACTGCGACCAAGCAAGCCACGTTACCTCTTCTTGTTTTTGGCATCGCCATCACATCCACTGCTACTAACTCAAACGGGTTCCTGACCTCTATCTTCCACATAGGCGGGAATACTACTTGATGGTCGATTTTATTCAACTGACACTTTGGGCACGTTCTGCAAACCTCTTGTACCACCGATGACATTCTCGGGTGCCACACATATTTGGACACCAATTCCATCAACTTGTCCCTTCCAACGTGAGCCATGTGTTTCTATGTGTTACCACACACACACTAACCAACTGTTGGAACCCAATGACTGCACTAAAATACTTTGTTCCCATCCTTTTCACCAAAATGGACCCGTTCATTCGAAAGTCGTCTCGATACCGATAAAATTCTTTAAGCAGCACATCTCCTTTCGTTATTAACTGCTTTCTTCTCACCTTTTGTCTCAGTATCCTTACTACCTCTGATCTTTCTTGCAGCCTAGTGATGTCATGAACCGATATTATGTTACTTACACCTCCACCCTGTACCATTACGTTATACACTCCCACTGTTGTCAGAAACGTATCACTTACATTATCTGCATCATCTCCATGAGAGATTATCCCTTCACCAAAATCCAGTTCAGCCTCTACCTCCTTCAAATAATTCATACCCAACAGCATACATGCTGGAATGTATCCGTTCTGTACCACAGCCAATGGTAACACCACCCGCCGATATAAGGTGCTAATTTCAATTTCTACAGCCATGTTACACTCCACAATACCTGTAGTGACTCCATTAAGTGTCAAATTTATTGACCATTTTCTTCGAATATGCCCGAAATTCTCCAGGTCCTGAACCACACCTTCTTGTATCAGACTTATGACTGCACCTGTATCTAAAAACGCACACTTGCGTACCTCACCAATACAAACCTCCTGCCAAGCTACACCTCCCAATACATGGTTGCAACTTAACCGTGATATATGACACCTCTCCCGCATCATCAAGTTTATGTCCAGACCTTCATCTGTACCATAATGCACCAAATTGTTTCCAGGATCCTCACTTAACTCATTTTCGGAATCCTCTACTTCCTCTTCCTCCTGTTGTAATTCTTCCTGAGATGGGAGTTCATCAACCATGCTGTTTATATCATTACCATTAAATGTTCCATCATTTCTTAAGGGGTTAAAATGTGTACCACGAAAGCCACCTGTAATGTGTACACTTTAAGATTTTCTTTCTTCGCTACTTTTAGGACGCAAGTACGACCACTGAGGCAACACGTACCATGAATGTATACGCAGATCTTCCTAAACTATGGTCACTTGCTACTAACAACACTTCTGGTAGAGTCTCTACAGGCATCCTCAATGCCATCAAATACTTCAACGCTTCGGTTCTTCTCCACACCATACAACTTCCGATCTTCTATAAGTGTATCCATTAATGTTCTCTCTTAAACTTTGTGATTTTGTACGGTACCATGTGAATCTGCACATCCTCCAAAACAAGGCCTTTAAAACTAATAAATAAGGAGTCACCGCTCCACCGGGAACTACATATTTCTTATGATTAACCTAGGAAGGGCATATTGGTCCTGTTTTTACTCTGATCTTTCACACTCAGCTTGGCTGGAATCCAAGTGTCCGAGCCGAACCTTAAATTGTTATCTTCTGTCCAGGTATACCGCACCCCTCTATAAGGAGATCACTTAGTGCACTAATACTCCGTGCAGTTTACTATCATAGCCGTTCAGTCGTATGATAAGTCTATTCCACGATCGATGGTCGTGCTATAACTATCCACATACTAGACATACAAATGATCAAGAACTATTTACCTACTCACTGTTACGGCAGAAGGTATTTCTTTAGTTGATCTCTACTATTTTTAATATAGCAATCACGGCCTGTACTCTCGGGGCCTCTCTTGTCCTGGCATCAGAGAGCCAATCAAGCTCCCATTTAGCCAAATCCACCTGAGAGGACACTGACTCTGCTGTTTGGGACTCTGGATGGATGCCATTACTCGAGCAGAAGTGGGCAAACTCCACATACCTTCAATATCTCAATAATAATCTTAGATACTAGACGCCTTTGTTCTCCTCCCCCGGTTAGATGCCGGACCATATAGAGTTCAGATACATATCTATATATTACCACCGGGTTTTATGCAGACTAGATGAGACCAGCTACCAATATATTCCTGAACAGTTAATTCTTTATAAAAAACTGTCCTGTGAAATGTTTATCATACCCTATAGTGACCTGGGGTTGGGGAGTGTCGCTTCGAATTCGCTCGCGGGATGTTATCTTCAAGTTTATTCCTAAGTTGGTTCTAATGTTTGGGACATAAGAGCTCCGAAGGCTGTCCATGATACTGGTACGAACCAAGTAGATGGAGGACATAAACTGTACCTGGTCTTTTGCCACCCAATTACACTTACTAATTTTTACACGCTTCACGTTAGTTTCAACAAAACCCCGCTTGCAGTTACTGCCTCTATAAAAACTCTAATAAATTAGCACCAGATAATTCCTTAACTTCTCTTCTGAAATAATAATACATCGTCAGCAATATGCCACACACCTATTTTACTGAAAACCCCGAAGTAATTCCTCTGCCATTTACCCAGGCGAGGATAGACGCGTCAGGGGTCGTGTTTTTTCAAGCCAAAAGCATTGAACCTTTCCGCAAACGGTAACATATGTGACCACACTGACAGGTCGTCGAGAAAGCTGTAATTTCTACTACCTCTCTCCAAGTTCATTACGGTGGTGTGTGAGTAATCTATTATTACTTAAATCGCAGACTTAGTTAAAAACTGAGCATCGTGACAACCAAAAACTGTTTTCTTGTTGATGTTCGCGCATGGGGTACACCTGTCCGCCCTGATTCACCTTTGTTAAGCCTTGTCTATATTTGCGGCATCACAGGGTTCTGAGTGGTTTCCCTCTTTCCATTCGTATCGTGCACTATTAATTGGTCCGCCCGTAGTCTCCACCTGCCTGCAGCCCCTCACGTGGGCTCCATCTGCACTACTCTCCCTCAGTTACACTAGACTTCTTTGTAGCCTGATGTTAAGACTTTTTACATGTTGTTCTTCTGGATGAAACCTCGCTGGCCGCGTGTGATGTAGTATTATTTGATGTGGTAAATAATCTGTGAATGTCTTGCAATACTTATATATAATGATGTCGGTGTTATTGGATGTTCTTCCACTGATACATCCACTCACATTCTACTTTAAAAAACTATTAAGCGTTTGTTATCCAATACAGTAACGTCTAGATAAGTACTGTTCAAACATGTCATGTCCTGGTGAGCGAGGTTCTTTATCCTTAATAAATTTTATTCTCAGGGTGGCTTCAATTTCTCTCTACTTCGTTCCACTTTCTCTGTTCATTACTTGATGGGATTCCGGTGCATAATACTCTTAGCCATCTGTTGGTGTTTACAGTACACACCTGGTTTCATGAAATTCTCAAACACTGTCTTACATCTACATAACTAAATGTGCTGTACCTAACTTTGCTACAACAGGACATGGTCTTTTACATAATTATTGTAACTGAACCACCGGTGATCAAACTTCTTTAAAGCAATGACATATCCTTTCTGTAACCGCGAGCCTCCACCCCCACACCCCTCGGTAATCGGATTTTAAAGTCTTGGGTTTGTTGTATCCTTTTTGGATCGCGACCTTCTCACCTGTCCAGTGAAACAACTCTGCCGCTTTGTTACTGTCCCCTTTTCTCATCATGATTCCTTAGTTTTAATCTGGTTAGATCTCCATTCTACACCTTAACAGCCTCCGCAAATCATTAAAGCCTCGGTTATAAGTACTAGTCTTACTACCAATATCAACACGAGCAGCAAGAGTTACCAACCCTTTGGTATTGCAGTGTCTTTGATCCATCCAATCAAATACACCTGCTCTTCCACCTTATGTATCACCATTACCTCTAAATGATCCGTAGCTAAACAGTAATAAGAACTTAATAATAATTCTTAACTGAAAACGAGATCCTAATATCACACCATCAAACAATCCTCAACTCTATTTAAAACAACTTATGAGAATCCGACTTGACCGATGCCGAATTTCCATCAATAGTTGATCTCTATCGTTGCGGGTGCGGTGCGGAATACTAACAAAATGTTGTGGATCGAGCCGACACCGGTCGTTAACTGCGATTACCAGATTATTTTGATGATTAACACAGGATTATGAGATCCTAGAAAGTGTCAACTTTCTCCGATCAAACAATTTATTGGGCTCGTGCTGAATCACTGTCCGAAATCATCCTCCACACCATCAAGATTATTATCATCACCTTCAACGTATTTTGGGCGGTGCCAAAGTGAGTGTTAAAACTTTCAGGACCCGTAACCTTGCATGATTCACCTGTGAGTTGAGGAATGGTACTTACTGCCTGTTGTTTATGTCGCGTTGCGAACCATACTCCGTCCTTTTGTATTCGCTGAGGACATTGGACAAGTACATCCTTCCTCCTGACGCTCATCAGCAAACTCTCTTGCCGTCCAGGATTCGGTACCATATATTATGTGAGACAAAAGAAAGGAGATGAATGACTTTTGCACACCCACCCACGCTGAACTACCGGGATACTTTTGTGGACACATATGCTGGGGGTTGGCCCGGACACGTTCCGGGCAATGGCGAGAGCAGGTTTCGTTTCCCGAGACGGCTGGTGGTTGTTCTTTCTTCCACTCATGCAATTCCTTCTTCAAGGACAAGCTTGTCCAATGTCCCACACCTCTCCACAAAAGAAAACACTTTCTTTTCACTGTTCTTGGAACAACCTTTGTATTCTAGTGCTCCCCGTCATTGTTCATTTTCGACGCTAACGCAGTAACCATGCCCTTGCTCACAATCCATGAGCTTATGACTCATTGCTGCCCGCATCCTAGGCACCACCACACTCATGAAGCCTCGCACAATCTCTCTTTAGCGTGACCCACTTGTCACAAATGATGGCTAAACCCTAATTCTTTGCCCACTGTAGACCCTATACTACTCTTTCTACTAACCTCCCTTGGGTCCCGTTCCGTTGTGATGCCGGTCTGCCATAACGGACCTGGATCCGCATACGTTCGGCTGCTGGTTGTCCTTCTTGTGGATGCTGCCTCATATAGGAGATGCTTCAGCTTTCGGTTCCGATTAGATCTTCTAGTTCATCTCTCTGGCCCACTCACCATATCTTCCAGCCGTAACTTCATACAGTCTCCTCCTCAACTTCCCATCCGTGAAGCTTAAAACCTTCTGCACCTTTTTGGCAGCA
>JABUQX010096737.1:7500-12500 GCA_015478945.1 Trachelipus rathkii
TTGTACTTTAGATCTATATCTCTTATTCCAGACGATAGTCTCACTACTATACATTAACACAGGTATCAACATACCTTCATGTAACACCTTGGCGCACCTAAGACTTTGTGCCTTTGCATCCATGAAGGATTTAATTGCACCAGCCAACCTTTCTGCGCAATCACAACTATTCCTACTAACATCTGCATTCATCGTTTAAATTTTTATAAAACATATATCCTAATTTAAACTCAGACACTTGTTCCAGCTGCTCACCATCTAACATAGCCTCACACCGAGGACTGTCCTCACTTTCAAACCCCCTCCTTTTACTCACCCTGCCAAATCTCTCTACCAATCCTCTCAAATTCTTTTCAGATTCGCCACACAAAACTAAATACATCCGCAATAATAGAGATAAGGCACCCTCCACTCTCTTCCATTCTCCATCATTCTAACACAACCTGCTACCACTTCCACCTCTAATTCTTTCATAACCCCATCTATAAACAAATTAAAGAACCAAGGAGACATAACACATCCCAGCCTCACTCCACTATTATATTAACCCAATCACTTTCAACTCCATTTATTATTACACAAGCTTCGATATCGTCATGCATACCTTTGATTCCTTTCAGAAGCCTACTACCAACACTATATATCAATAACACCTGTCATAGAGCTTCCCTATTATCCTGTCATGCACCTGTTGCAAATACATAAAACCAAAATACAATTTATTCTTCTTCTTTTATATTTTCACAATCATTTGTTTCAATGTAAAGATTTGATCCACACATCTCTACTAACTTCAAAACGCACTTGCTTTCTCCTCACAATTCGTCCTTCAGTCACGTGGGACCAACTCTTTAGACCCCCAACCAGCATATATCTTCTACAAACAGCTTCAATAAACTAATTCCCCCTATAATTCCTACAGTTACCCTTATCCCCCTTACCCTTACATAAGGGTGCTATTACTGATCTGTAGTCCCTCAGAACTATACCCTCCATAAACGCTATGTTGACAACAACTTCGAAATCCACTTAATCACCATCTCGCATCCGTTCTTGATCATTTCAACAGTAATTTCATCATTAGCTACAGATTTACAATTCTACAACTTTCTCACTCTGCCTCACTCTTTCTCATCCTCCTCCTTACTAATGACCTCATCCCCAAAATACCAATTCTTTCTTGCACAATCAAACCCGCTCACCTTCACTATCACCTCTTCATTACTTTCAATGTTATGCATATTTTCGAAGTGTTCCCTCCACACCCCTCCTCACATGAATTTCATCAGTTACGAAAGCACTATCCCTATTCATTATTATAAGCAGATTCCTCTTCTTCTCATTCTTAACTTCTCGCTCTTACTTCCAGAAGAGCTTAATATTCCTTTGTAAGTCCCCATTCATCCTCCTTCCAAACTGTTCGTTTAACCTTTTTTTTCCTCCTACGTATGCACCTTTTAGTATTCCTTTTTTTCTCCTTATATAATTCCAAACATCTTCCTTTTGAAATATCTTCATTGCATTTTAGTACATCTAAGCAGGCTTATTTTTTACTTACAACCGCTTGCATCAACTATTCATTCCACCACTCACTGTTAACAATCTTACTTCATACTTTAGCACATCATCATACTTCTTTTGCACTACTAACAACCGCTTCTTCATTTGCTTCCAGATTTGTTCAGTTTCACTTGTTTCATATTCAACTGATTTTTACTTCGCAAACGCTATTAAAAACTTATCCTTATTACCTTGTTCACCTAACTTCTCCCTTTTAATTCTACCCACTTTGTTCCTTTTTGCCTTCCACTCCAACCAAGCCCCAAATAATTTAATTTTACATAAAACAACATAATGATCCGATAATCCCATTCCTAACCCCCTCACTGATTTAATATCCAACAACATCTCCTTCTTCACCAACACAAAATTAATCATACTTTTCACTCCAATATCATCTCTACCTACACCAAATCTAGTATACTTATGAATACTTTCATGTTCAAAGGAAGTATTACTTACACAGACATACCTCTCGTCTCACAGAAATCAATCACCTTCCTACCATTCTCATTTTCTCTCCAACACACTACACAAGCCACAACCTTATACCATCCCTTTTTGATCAACGCTATCCACTAATTTAGGACATTCAAACACAACAATTCCCGAAGCCTCCTACTCACCCCCACCCAAAACTCATTCAGATTATTCCAGAAAATTGCACTCTCTTCATCATTACCCTCAGATGGACCATATGTCACAACCACACATACCTTGACCTTTTTAAATTTGATTTTAACCATTATAAACATCTTCACCAGCACAAAATCAATCATACTCTGTACCACAAATTCACTCATCAGATTCGCAACTCCTTCTCTCCCCTCATTCCTTTCTTTCCAACACAGCACATACACATTTCACACCACACCACCATTCATTTTCACCGTTCCTTTCATCTTTATTTCAGTCCCAGCGAGCAATTCAAATTTTCCCTTTTAAACACATCCGTCACCTCTCTCCTAGTCTTCTCAACATTTATTCCTCTGCAATTCTATGTACCCATTGATTTATACATTTTAGGCGAAAGATAGAAAGCCGCTTACGGCAATCAAGACCTTCTCCGAGGCAGGCGTTAGCATTCCTGGCAAAAGATAAGTGGTAGTGGGCAGCTAACCCAACTACCACCGTCTCTTTAGTCACCTTCTACTACAACGCAGGGCATACAATGTGTGCATTCTTTCTTCCTTACAAATAGGGTATATGGGATAGGGTTTGTCTGTAAGATGTTGTCTAGAAGAGGGGTGTGGATATAAGTAAGTATGCCGATTGCTTATTTTTCTAGGAAATAATCTCCCCATGAACAAAATTGCAGTACCACAGAAAAAGAAACATTGGCATTAGTTAACTCAATTAAACACTTTGATTATTATTTGTATGGACAAAAATTCAAAGCTATCGTGATCACCAAGGCTTAAGATTTCTATTGTAAAATTAAACCAATCTACACCTAGTGTATAAATTACAATGACAGCAAGAGAGTAAAGCACATTCGCACTTACTTGTAAATTAAATCATATCTCTTGTAGTACTCGAAGAAATGAACGTATACTTTGTGTAGCTAGTTACTCTTCATGTGTAACTAATTATTTATACGTAACACAATTTATATATACAGTTTATAATATCACAATTAATCCAATTACCAGAATTCGTGTGGGAGGGATAATATGTATTTAATAATTAGTAACAAGATTATTTTATATTCCTTATTAATACGACTTTTTTAATGTTTCGTATATCATTACAATCACAGTTTATCACCCGCCTAATACACTGCACCAATGTTCCAGTTACTTCAGTTTTCAATCAATTCATAATCATTAATCCTTAAGCGTTAATAAGCTACGGAAAAAAAGTAAAAGTGAAAAAATTAAATGACAGAACAAATTAATAAAAGCAACTAAATCAAAACTATAATACTAAATGAATTCCCATTTAATCAAGGCAATATTAATGAAAACTAAAAATAACACGCTGTGACGTTCTAGGAGAATGATCTCAGCTCTGACAACAGACCTTGTTTCCATCGTACCATCATTTAAATTGAAAATAGACAAAAAATAATCACCTAGAATTGGTAGCTGGTTTCTTTTACTCTCAGAGTTTGATTTTGACATAAAATTTAAAGCAGGACGGGAACATATTGTTGCAGACACCCTTAGTGGAAGCGTTCAAACCTTAAATGTAAATCCAAATTCTTTTGATTCTTCCCTAGTATTAAGTTCTGAAAATATTAGAATAGAACAAATAAAAATCTCAATTGGAGAAAAATAATTAATTACTTTGAAAAGAATAATTTAGAAGGAATTCCCACAGAGATAAATTTATTCAACTTTGCCATGATAAATAATTGTTTACAGTTTATTCAAAATAATAAAAATAATCAATCCTATATGGAAAATAGTTATTTTTCAGTCGTTAATTAATTCTACGATGTATGTCGTTCATGACTCCCATTTAAATTTTTATTCAGGCTTTGTCAAAACATTAAAAGTTTTTTTTTTTTGCGTAACATGTCACAAGATCTAAAGGAATATGTAAACAACTGTTTAGCGTGTCAGAAGTTGTCCTCTTATAAAGTAATTAAAGCTCCACTTCAAAATTATAAACCTCCAAACTCCCTTGGAACATTGTTATTAGTAGATATATTGAATCCTTTTCCAATTTCTGGAAAAGGAAATATATATGCATTTACTGTCATAGATCTTTTTCTCGTTACGTTCAAGCTTGAAACTAGTACCAAATATCGACAGTGAAAATGATGGACAAGACAAATGGTCGACATTTGTGAAAAAAGCCATCAGGTTATTTAGAGTTTCTTTAAGCAATCCAACAAAACCTAATCTAACTTAACCTAACCTAACCTAACCTAACCTAACCTAAACTAACCTAGTCCTAACCTAACCTAACCTAACCTAACCTAACCTAACCTAGCCTAACCTAACCTAACCTAACCTAACCTAACCTAACCTAACCTAACCTAACCTAACCTAACCTAACCTATCTTAAATGATGCGGCGGGCTGTACAGGAATTTTTTTTTGATGTCGTGTCGACGATTTGGGCTAGTCCCTTCAAGCTTACCCTATTTCAAATATAAAGAAAGGAACAATAGTTAATTGCTTAAAAGAATATAAAAATAAATTTTCAACCCTGCTTCGTATTACATCCGATAACGGAACGCAATTTCATTCTTCATTATTTAAAGAAATTTGTCAATTGTATAAAAGTAATTCATATAACACAACTTGCTTTCATCCCCAATCAAATCCCTATATGGAGAGAAGTCATCGGATTATTAAGAACGCGCTAGCATCAGATTTGACTGAAAGCTCTCTTTATAAATGGGAAGAATCCTAATCATTTTAATACTTGCCTTAAATACTTAATTTCATTCTATCATAAACGAAATTCCATTCTTTCTATTCTTTGGAA
>JABUQX010096737.1:20000-33734 GCA_015478945.1 Trachelipus rathkii
AAAAAAAAAAAAAAATAAATAAATAAATAAATAAATAAAATTTCTTACACTTTTTATGTTTATAACTTACAAATTTACGTTTTTACATACCCTAAAGCAGTAAATCATTAAATCAAGCCACCATCCAGCCCCCCTCCTATCACCCTCCTAACCATCTGTGATCTATTGATCTATTGATTAAGGTCACATTTCGAGTAGTATTTTGGATAAACATAACATAAAATCAAGTTCTTTATACAAAGATCAGACAAATATATGCTGACGTAACAAAGTTTTCACATTAATAAAGCTTACTTAGCATCATCTGAACTAAGAAAATAATGTACAACGACAAACTTAACTCATCTTAAACAGGAATAAACGGTCAACATTAACAAAGTTTCACACCTAACAGCAGTAAAGTAACAACATAAGCATCCAAAAACGTAAACTTATTCACACTGGTCAAGCAATATTCTCTAACATAACAATGTTAATTTACATTAACATGGTAATATTTAACTAAAATTTACTATACCTTGTGTAATTTCATATAGACCGGTGAAGTATGGCCTAGTAACAAAAGGTTTTCTATTAATAAAGCTTAACATGAACTGAACATGAACTAAGAATATAATATAAAACGCAAACCTGACACATCTTAGGTAAGAATAAACAGCTAACATTAACAAAGATCCACACTAACACCAGTAAAGTAACTAACAAGACTCACAAAAAACCATTCCATTCATGCTTTATCAAACATATCTCCAACACGACAATGTTAATTTTTTACATTAACATAGTAGTAAATATTTAACAAAAAATTTAGCATAACCGTACCTAACCAGCATAATACCTAATGGGTAAAGACAAACAGAGTAAAGTTTTACTCTCTGTAAAGCTAAACTATGAACATTACATACTTAACACACACACACACACACACACACACACACACACACACACACACACACACAACACATACAACACACACACACACACACACACACAGACAACACACACACACACACACAACACACACAACAACAACAACCAGACGAATAAAACAGCCATCATCATCAATGTAGTCAATAAATCGAACATACGAGGGAAGTAAAACAAGTTTTTCGTATTTTATAACATATAATTTTCATTGAAAAATCGTTATATGAACAGACAAAACAATATAAATTCCCAAAATATAAGTTTTAATTTTAAATATATTTAATTCATCTGATTCAGCGAACATAGGATTCAAGTTGGGTGCGTTCTATATATCTCTCTAAAGATTCAATACCCTTATGAAAGATGTCGTATAAATGTCTTCAGCGAACACTAAACCAATTTTTCGGGCATATGTCGATTCAAACAGCACTCATTCTCGTCATACAAGAGAGAAGTAAACTCTTCCAAGCTGATAAGTTATTAAAGCATTCCTGTATACTGCATTATATGGGAAACCACATGTTTCGGTGTAAATATCGTAGATTACACAGTGAGCTATATGTATTAAGTCCTCAAATATGTACCACTATGGCATTTTTTCTTTTTTAATTTCGTTTTTTATTTTAAGCAAAGCTGTAATATTTTCAGGTGTTCGAACTGTGAAACCTATACATGTGCGATAGAAGGTCACACAATCGATGGGTTTCCAATATTGGCGTACATCAAGGGTTTTAATATTGTCACACGACGAGAACACAACGTCTATTCTATTAGAACCACTTATGTTGTCTTCCCTGTTAGATATTTCACTAAACGTTGATCTCTCGGATAACAAACACTTATCCTCTACCCATGTAGCAGCGATGTCGATAATCTTGATGAACCCATCAGCACAAACGAATAAAGGGAACCCCTCAGCACAAACGAATAAAGGTCTATTATTTGACCCTTTGGCAGAAATACAAGCAACGTAACGACTGCCATTTGGTTTACGATTAAATATAAATGACACATCATTGGGAATAACGAAGCTCCTTGTGAAGATATCAACAACAGACGTGGAGATGCGGGGAGATGTCATCGTACAGTACAGCGAAAAATGTCCTACTGACGAAAATCGTATGCGTAAACAACCCTTATAGGTAATGAGATTTTCTTTCTTTCAGCCAATCAGAAGAAAGTAAACAAGAATACATTGCACGAACGAACCATATCGGTTCAAAAGGGTATATATTCTCGCTAGACAACAACAACAGCAACACAACAACAACACAACAAACAACAACAACAACAACAACAACAACAAACAACAACAACAATATCATAGTACAAAAAATAAGTTCTTTTTATATACAAACAACGAATATATTGCTAACGTAACATTGTTTTCACGTTAATAAAGCTAACATTTACCAGAACTAAGAATATACTGTACAAATAACAAAATCTAACACACCTTACACACGAATAAACACTAACATTAACAAAGTTCCATACTTAACAGCAATAAAGTAACCTAGCCCAGCGTGCAAGACGTACCTATTCACCACTTTTTCAAAGCTACTCTAACATATCATTGTTAATTTTACAATTAACACTATTGATTTCGTAGCATTTCGAGTATGCATTTCGCTAAACATAAGCAACAAAAATGAGTTCTTTAATATACCGTAAACATCATGTTGATTAATTCTTCATAATGTTTCCACAATAATAAAAGCTAACCTAGCATCATAGACTAAAGAAAATAATGGTACAACGGAACAAACTTAACACACCCTTACGCCACTAATAACAGTTAACCTTAACAAAGTTTTACGTAACTACCGGCAAAGAAACTAGCATTGCCATACAAAACGTCACCTATTCATACTTTTAAATAAGTTCTATATATACTGGCCCACGAAGATATGCTTCAGTTCAAAGTTTCTGATTCAAGGTAGAGATAGAAATATCAGAAGGTGTTCTAGTAGAATATAATGTACAATATTGACTGACCAAATAACCTCGCGTATGAATAATCAGCTAGCATCCTGAAAATTCCCTACTTATCAAAGGTAAAGCAGCTAACAGGTCATACAATACTCGATATGTTCCCACTTTTCGAGCATATTAGCAGCAGATAAAGCCGTATTATCTAACAAAATCCCTTAACAAAGTGACCAATCTAACAAAGATATGCCACCATCTTGAACTACGAATTGACACTATCTTCATCATCAAAGTGTCATTCGTTTCGAGTAATAAACATCATTTGACCTATGATAAACGTAGACATTATAAAAGTCTAGGGCAAAACTAACATTATCAACAAAAAACTTAACCTAGGCTCATGTTTCTAACACACCATCGTCAGTTAACACAGTAATATCTTACAAAAACTCATCATTTCTCCAACAAATCAGTGCTAACATACCTAGCGTATGAATAATCCGCTAACATCCTGAAAATTCCCTACTTATCAACGATAAAGTAGCTAACAGGTCATACAATACTCGAAATGTTCCCACTTTTCCAGCATTTCAGCAACAGGTAAAGACGTATTATCTAACAAATTCCCTTAAAAAAAGTGGCCAATCTATCAAAGATACATGCATCTTGACTATGACTTGACACTATCTCAGTCAAAGTGTCACTCGTCTTGAGTATAACATCGTTTGAGGCTTATGAATAAGTCCGTAGACTTATTGAATATTCTCATGTCTGGACAACGACCTAACATTACTCATTACAATAATCGGGTTAACATAAGCCTCACTGTTTTTCTCTTAAGACTTATAGATTCGTGAGCCAGATATAAACACAGTACACTGATTACATTAAAGTTCTCGCGCATGCATATTATGAATCCATGACAAATCAGTGTTAATTTCACACAGTCATAGTAATATTTTAACATAACGTACCTAACGTTACGAATAAACAGCTTTCATTAATCAAGAGTATCTAAAGCAACACATCACCTCCCAAGAGAAAACCCAATGGGATGCACCCATTGAAAGGGTGTGAATCCTGAGAGTGGGATCACCCCGAAGGGGTGTAAGCTGGTTTTAGGTCTCAGCCCGCAGGGCTGAGACCTTACCCCTCCTTCGGAGGGGTAAAACCCGCTGTGTTAACTGACGATGGTGTGTTAGAAACCATGAGCTAGTTAAGTTTTTTGTTGAGTTAAATGTTAGGTTTGCCTAGACTTTTGATTAATGTCTACGTTTTATTCATAGGTCAAATGATGTTATACTCGAAACGAATGACACTTTGATGAAGATAGTGTCAATTCGTAGTTCAAGATGGTGGCAT
The DNA here is from genome assembly GCA_015478945.1 of Trachelipus rathkii. NCBI lineage: Eukaryota > Metazoa > Arthropoda > Malacostraca > Isopoda > Trachelipodidae > Trachelipus > Trachelipus rathkii. The sequence continues at coordinate 24,222 of JABUQX010096737.1, forward strand.
CTTTGATAGATTGGTCACTTTGTTAAGGGATTTTGTTAGATAATACGGCTTTACCTGCTGCTAATATGCTCGAAAAGTGGGAACATATCGAGTATTGTATGACCTGTTAGCTACTTTACCCTTTGATAAGTAGGGAATTTTCAGGATGTTAGCTGATTATCTCAATGCGTGAGGTATGTTTAGGTTGCATTGTACATTAATATTTCTTAGTTCAGGTTATGACAATGTTAGCTTTTATGAAAGCTAAAACTTTGTTCCGTGCATTCTTCGTGGCCAGTATATATAGAACTTTATTAAAAGTAATGAATAAGGTTAACGTTTTTGTTTGCAATGCTAGGTTACTTTAACAGGTGTTAAGTGTGGAACTTTGTTAATGTTAACTGTTTATTAGTGGGCAAGTTGTGTTAAGTTTGTCGTTGTACCTTATTTTCTTAATTCATATGATGCTATGTTAGCTTTATTAATGTGAAAACATTGTTATGTTAGCATATATTCGCTGGTTAGTATATAAAGAACTCATTTTTGTGCTATGTTTATCCGAAATGATACTCGAAATGCTACGTAAATCAATAGTGTTAATGTAAAATTAACATTGATATGTTAGAGATATGCTTGGAAAAAGTATGAATAGGTTACGTTTTGTACGCTGGGCTAGGTACTTTATTGCTGTTAAGTATGGAACTTTGTTAATGTTAGTTGTTTATTCGTGTGTAAGGTGTGTTAGATTTTGTTATTGTACAGTATATTCTTAGTTCTGGTAAAGCTATGTTAGCTTTATTAACGTGAAAACAATGTTACGTTAGCATATATTCGTTGGTTGGTATATAAAGAACTTATTTTTGTACTATGTTATTGTTGTTGTTGTTGTTGTTGTTGTTGTTGTTGTTGTTGTTGTTGTGTTGGTTGTTGTTGTTGTTGTTGTTGTTGTCTAACGAGAATATATACCCTTTTGAACTGATATGGTTCGTTTGTGCGTTGTATTCTTGTTACTTTCTTCTGATTGGCTGAAAGAAAGAATCTCATTACCTATAAGGGTTGTTTACGCATACGATTTCCGTCAGTAGGACATTTTTTCGCTGTACTGGTACGATGACATCTCCCCGCATCTCCACGTCTGTTGTTGATATCTTCACAAGGAGCTTCGTTATTCCAAATGATGTGTCATTTATATTTAATCGTAAACCAAATGGCAGTCGTTACGTTGCTTGTATTTCTGCCAAAGGGTCAAATAATAGACCTTTATTCGTTTGTGCTGATGGGTTCATCAAGATTATCGACATCGCTGCTACATGGGTAGAGGATAAGTGTTTGACATCGTCGCTGTATGGGTAGAGGATAAGTGTTTGTTATCCGAGAGATCAACGTTTAGTGAAATATCTAACAGGGAAGACAACATAAGTGGTTCTAATAGAATAGACGTGGTGTTCTCGTCGTGTGACAATATTAAAACCCTTGAGGTACGCCAATATTGGAAACCCATCGATTGTGTGACCTTCTATCGCACATGTATAGGTTTCACAGTTCGAACACCTGAAAATATTACAGCATTGCTTTAAAATAAAAAACGAATTAACAACGCATCTTAACGATGTTGACATACTCGATGACTTAATACGTATAGCTCATGGTGTAATCTACGATATTTACACCGCAACATGTGGTTTCCCATATAATGCAGTATACAGAAATGCTTTAATAACTATCAGCTTGGATGAGTTTACTTCTCTCTTGTATGAGAGAATGAGTGCTGTTGAATCGACATATGCCGAAAAATGGTTTAGTGTTGCTGAAGACATTTATACTTACATTCTTTCAAAGGGTATTGAATCTTTAGAGAGATATATAGAACGTACCCAAGTTATGCTGAATCCTATGTTCTCTGATTAGATGAATTAATATATTTAAAATAAACTTATATTTTTATGTATTTATATGTTTTTATGTATTTATATAACGCTTTTTTCAATGAAAATTATATGTTATAAAATACGAAAACTTGTTTTACTTCCCTCGTATGGTTCGATTTGAGTTGACTACATATGTGATGTTAGGGCTATTTATTAGTCTGGTTGTTGTTGTTGTTGTCGTGTGTGTGTGTGTGTGTGTGTTGTGTGTGTGTGTGTGATGTGTGTGTTGTGTGTGTTGTGTGTGTGTGTGTGTGTGTGTGTGTGGTGTGTTAGGTTGTATGTTCATAGTTTAGCTTTTCAGAGGGTAAAAATTTACTCTGTTTGTCTTTACCCATTAGGTATTATGATGGGTAGGTAAGCTTATGCTAAATTTTTTGTTAATTATTACAATAATGTTAATGTAAAATTAACATTGTACATGTTTGGAGATATGTTTGATAATAGCCTGAATGGACTGTGTTTTTTTGTGAGTCTTTGTTAGTTACCTTTATCTGGTGTTCAGTGTGGATGCTTGTAATGTTAGCTGTTTATCCGGTACCTAAGAATGTGTAGGTTTGTTCGTTGTATATTATATTTCCTTAGTTTCATGTGTACAGGTCATGTTTAGCTTTATTAATAGGAAAACTTTTGTTACGTTAGCATACTTTCACCGTCTATAATGATAATTACACCAAGGTTATAGTAAATTTTAGTTAAATATTACCATGTCAGTGTAAATTAACATTGTTATGTTTGAGATATGCTTGACAAATAGTGTGAATAGTTTTACGTATTTTGGATGCTATGTTAGTTAACTTTAACTGGCTGTTAGGTGGTGAAACTTGTTAATGTTTGACCGTTTATTCCTGTTTAAGCTGTGTTAGGTTTGGTCCCGTTGTCATTAATTTTCTTAGTTCAGATGATGATAAAGTAAGCTTTTTAATGTGAAAACTGTTGTTACGTCCAAGCTTTATAGTATTGTCTGATCTTTTGCATATAAGACTTGATTTTTCATGCTTATGTTTATCCAACAATTACTAACTCCAATGTGAACCTTAATCAATAGATCAATAGATTCAAAACAAAAGAAAAAAAAAAAATTTGGTTAGGAGGGTGATAGGAGGGGGGCTGGATGGTGGCTTGATTTAATGATTTACTGCTTTAGGGTATGTAAAAACGTAAATTTGTAAGTTATAAACATAAAAAGTGTAAGAAATTTTATTTATTTATTTATTTATTTATTTATTTATTTTTTTCTTGATGGTTCTGAAACCATTATTTTCGAAATCTACAGATCCAATAACATATATAAAGACACAAATATTGTATCATTACACAAATGTTTATTAACTTGGCACCGCAGTGGCTCCAGCACCGGTGCCGGAGCCAACTCTGAATCCTTCTCCTACTCCTCCTCATTCTTCTTCCTTCCTCCTTTCCTCCTCCTTCCTCATTCTTCCTTTCTTCTTCTTTCCTCATCCTTCCTCTGTTTTGCATTCCATGCATTTCTTCTTCTATTTTCAAAGGGGGACCCCCCTCCGGTGGGGTCTCTGGAATCCGAAACCGAATCCAACTCCGACTCCGTCTTCGTCTCAGACTCTGACTCCTTCAACCTTTCTCCAAGTTTCAGTCTTCTACGATCATTTTTAATTTTTAGAGAGGGGGCAGCGTCCCCCATTATGGAGGAGGGACGCAGAGAAACGTAATCTCGTCACCGACGAGATTGCGTCGTCATATAGCTCACTTCAATTTCATGCCGATACGTTTAAGGCTAACAGGGTTTTAGGACGAATTGACCCTGGCGCTAAGGGGGTAACACCCCCTTAGGGGTGACCTACGGTCACCAAAACTCGCCAGGGATCAGTTTATCACCTTCATAGAACATATACCAAGTTTGAAAGCGATACGTTAACTCTAACCCATGTAGATATATATTGGACTCGGAACCGGATGCGAAGAAGAAACCGCGGCGGAATCCGAAGTCGGAGTGCGTAAAAAACGATTCCTTGTCAAGAATCCCGTGACCGATCTCAGATTCGAAGTTTCCTTGTCGGAAGGATGCCCCTCGACGGCGAAGCGCTGCGGCGCGGTGCGGTGCGGTGTGGTGCGGTGCGGTGCGGTGCGGTGCGGTGCGGGGTGGTCTCGGAGTCGCAGAAGCAGGCGCAGAAGGGTTTAAAAAACAACTCAGAAGTGTTTCCTTCGGAAACACTTCTTCGACGTAATATAATAATAATAGTTGTGGTTTTGGTGTATGCGCACTGCGCGCTCAGCTCTGTGTCTGTGGTCAAGCAGACCTTCGGTCTGTTTGACCTCCAAGTGCCTCGGTCGCCCAAACGCTTGTTAGGCTAAACTCACCTGCTCAGAAGCTGCCAATGCGCGGCGTAAGCCAGATCGCCGTAGCCAACCCTCGGGGTGATCCCCCTCTATTATACAGTCCTAACAGACTTTGAAACATTACACGGAGTTCCGTCCTTATCCATTTATAGATAATATTCCAAGTTTTGAAGGCAAATATCTCTATTCCTTCCTAGCGAAAAGGGTGGCCTCGGTCACAACTGTACGTCACACTTTATAATATGTATTATATATATATATATATATATATATATATATATATATATATTATATATATATATATTATATATATAATATTAATATATATATATTATAATATTATATATATAAATTATAATATATTTATTTTATTTATTAATTTATTAATACATATCACCATTTCCTGCATGGTTGCAAGGTGGTGTTTGGTGGTGATAATTATTTACTATTATCACCATCATATATATATATATATTATATATATATATATATATAATATATATAATATATATATATATATATATATATATATATATATATATATATATATATATAATATATATATATATATATATTATATATATATATATAGAATAACTAACCTAAAATTAACAAAATTCCCTAAACTAGAACATCTAATTTGGTCCATAGAGATACCTTGTACTACTTTATTTGGGGTGTAAAGAGTAACCGTGAAAAGGTCCAATTAAATATATTATCGTCCACACACACACACACACACACACACACACATATATAATATATATATATATATATATATATAATATATATATATATATATATATTATATATATATATATATATAATATTAAATATATATATATATCTTAATTTATAATATATATAATTATAATATATATATATATATATATATATATTACTATGAAAAATATATATTATAGATATAATAATATATATATGTAGATCTATATATATATATATATATATATTTAATAATATACATATATAAGTATAATATATATTATTATTATATATATATATCCGTATAAAGTTTAGAATTATATATATATATAGAAATTTTATATAATATTAATATATATAATATATATATATATATATATATATAATATATATATATAGTAGTATACACGAGAATTAGGGACGCAAGTTATCTAACCACAAACCGCAAAGGTCATAAAAGTGGACCTTTTTATCTAACCGCAAACCGCAAAACTGATAAGAAGGCGAAGAATAGAGAGACTTCAAAGGGTGCCGCCGACCGAGAAAAGGTCGCATGTTTCTATATTCTATATTCTATATATTCTATATATTCTATATTCTATATTCTATATATTCTATATATTCTATATTCTAGCTTCTAGCACGTGCCGACCTATATTGTAGAATACACCGGTCTTAGTGTCTATTCCTAGGTTATTGGGTACGGGGAAACGATTGGTGTACATTAGAAGGTGCTAGGATGCTTCCTTCTATGAGTTATTACCCTACCCCCCTTTTCTAGCCTTTTCTAGCATGACATGTCCTACATCATAGAATACACCCGGTATTAGTGCCTACCCCTAGGTTATAGGGTACGGGGAGTCGATTGGTGTGTATTAGAAGGTGCTAGGATGCTTCCTTCTATGAGTTATTACCCTACCCCCCTTTTCTAGCCTTTTCTAGCCTGACATGTCCTACGTCATCGAATACACCCGGTATTAGTGCCTACCCCTAGGTTATTGGGTACGGGGAGTCGATTGGTGTATATTAGAAGGTGCTAGGTTGGTTCCTTCTATGAGTTAGTATCCCCCACCCCCCTTTCTAACCCTTCTAGTGCGATATATCGTATATGCCTGAATATTTCCGATATTTGTATCGATTAGTACATATTCGACACTGCTGAATCGATTCCTGTGGTTTACAACGGAATCGATTCACTCCTAACAAGAGTTAGTATTAGACATTACCCTACCCCCCTTTTCTAATGCACCTGTGCAACATTTTTGTTTCTGGAGCTATGAAGCCGAGCTCGGTGTTGCCTAGTATTTGAGGTATGAGTCGATTGCCGCTATTGCCGAGCGTGGCGTTTCAGCCGTTGCGTTTTTAGAACGCACCAACATGCGTTTTTTCGTAGATGGCGTACCCTATGACAAAAACCTAGCAAAAGAGGTGTTAGAGTCATCGTAGAATGTCTCAAAAATAAGATTCCCGTAGTTACTTTCCCGAACGCCAGAGTCCCCAGGGCCCCAGGCGGGGGTCATTTATGGGGCAAGAAATGAGACAAAATGACACATCTTAGCAAAAGAGGTGTTAGAGTCATCGTATCTTCTTCAAATTTGGCATATCTTCCTTATATGTTGCAACATTGTTGTATCCAATGTTTCAAGTCGCTACGTCAAAGGGGGGTGGGGTCCCCGCCCCCCTTAAATTTTAAAAAATGGACTTAGAAAGCTGAAAATTGGTGAGTGTATAGAAGAGAATAAATGAAATAGAATGGTTATGTTAAACTAATTGGCGAACCATATGGAGCCGGAGCCGGAGCTGGTGGTTGCGGTGCCCGAATGGAATTCAGGCTCCTACCACATATTAGAACAAATGAGGTGTCTATATATGTTTTCAAAGGTGTAGAATTCATTTTTGAGGGTTTTCAAGATTTGGCATACTGAATTTCTTCTGGCTTCTAGCACGACTAATGTAACTACATCTTAAGAAACACACCCATATTATTGCTACCTATGTTTATAAGGTACGTAGAGTCGGATTGGGTATATATAATTAGAAGGTGTTAGGATGCCTTCCTTTCTACAGTTAGTAACCCAACCCTTTTCTATGCACTTCTTAGCAATGACCATTCCTACTCATAGAATAACCTAAATATTTTGTCATAGCCCTACTGTTTTGAGGTATGAGGATTTCGATTGTGTGTATTAGAAAGTTGTTAGGATGGTTCCCTTCCCTTCCTACGATTGACCCCCTTTTAGGCCGCTTAGCCCACTTTTTGATGTTTTGGCCTTGTTTTGGTTTTGGCCTGATATTTTCGGCCTGATACCGTAATCAAGGCCTGAAATTGACCTTTCATAAAAGTTCGTGAGGGATTAAGTGAGATTAAGTCGAGCACATGTAGGTATCTGACGCAGTATCTGTTGTAGGGAACTGTCCTAACATGAGGTCATGTAGGTATCTGCCCCTAACTTAAGTCCCTGTATGTAACTATCCTAACCTCACACCTACACCTACACACACACACCACACACACACACACACACACACATGCACACCCGCTAGGCTACTTATAAACACATGCACACACACACACACACACGCACACCCGCTAGGCTACTTATACACACACGCACACCCGATAGGCTCTACTTTACACACATTAAGCTCACACATATACCTACACCTACACATACACACACACACACACACACACACAATATTTTGATGCCTCAACTTTGATGCCTCAGCTTTGATGCCTCAATTTTGATGCCTCAGGTTTGATTCCTCAACTTTGATGCCTCAGCTTTGATGACTCATCTTTGATGCCTCAGCTTTGATGACGCATCTTTGTTACTGGAAAAAAAGGAGGAAGAGGAGTAAGAAGAAGAAGAAGAAGAAGAAGAAGAAGAAGAAGAAGAAGAAGAAGAAGAAGAAGAAGAAGAAAAGAAGAAGAAGTCTCATATGACGGAGCATATGAGCCGGAGCCGGAGCCGGAGTTTGTGATGGCGGGGTCAGACTGGAATTCTGGCTCCCGTTACATATTGAGTCAATTGAGACGTGTTTATATATATATATATATATATATATATATATATATATATATATATTATCCTATATTTTGTTAAGACATATTTATATATATATATATATATATATATATATATATATATATATATATATATATATATATATATATATATATATATATATATATTATATATATATTATATATTTTTTTTTCTATATATATATATATATATATATATATATATTTCGTAACCCCCAAAATGAGTTCGAGAACCCCCTTTGAGTGGATCCTCAGCTGGAAAAAAAGAAAATTACAGAGTACAGGGCAGAGAAAAGATGAAGGAAGGAAATAGAAGTTTCGGAAGATAGAACAAATGAATCATTGGAGTTATCGGTATCGGCACCGGTGCAGGGTCGGTGCGGTGCCGAATTAGTAAATATGTGCTTGTCACCATAATATTAGTGTGTTTATATACGTTTTTAGTGATGTAGAATATGAATAACATAGTTTCATTACACTCAAAGATGTCTAGGGACCCCAATTGAGAGGGGAGCCGAACCCCAAAATATGGTTTTTACCCCTTTTAAATGAAATTTTAAAAGGATATAAGTTAATAATACATAGACTTACGCTCTATCAACAGCCCCATGCTGCATAAATATATGTAACAGCAGCCTTATGTTGTACAAATATATATAAAACTTAACACAGAGAACTTAAGTGGTTCTCTCTTAGCCATACACAATGGTATACATATGTTGTACAACTGAGATATTCAAGTCAAAACTTGCACTCGACTTGTTTAATGTATGATATATCAAGTCCCTATATAAAGGTATGTGTATATGTATGCATGTGTATATGTGTGTATGTGTATGTTTAGTTAGAGGTCGTATACACATAGTCTTACATTTTTTATTTCAAACTGAGGTATTTTATTTATAGAAAAGCTGTTTCATTACCAAAGTTAAAGTTAAAGTTAGAGTTAAAGTTAAAGTTGGAGATAAAGTTAAAGTTAAAGTTAAATTTTCATGTCGAAGGATAAGATTTATATTTTTTCATGTATTAAATACAAATGTTTTTTTGAAAAACATTGTCTTTTGATGAAAAACATTTTTGTTTTTTCGAAAAACATTTTTGTTTTTTTGAAAAACATTTTTATTTTTTGAAAAACATTTTTCAAAACGACTTTGTGTTCTATTAAAAAGTTTTTGTTAACTGTTCCCACGAAAAACCTGATTTTAGGACTGGATAATAGCAATAAAGCAGGTAAAACACTACAGCAAACAGCCCCCTAGGGCCCCCACCCCCACCCCCGCCCACCTCATGTTTTACTGCTTTACTGCTTTACCCTACATACTATTAATAAAAATATATGTCACTACCTATTTTTCTGTTCAATCATATACATTTGTATTTCACATTACCCTTTTTCTAAAACTTTTTAAAACAAACTTAGACTTAAATAAATATATTTTAATTTGTAACACTTAAGAGACCTGGTGGTAGACCTTTTATATATATATATATATATATATATATATATATATATATATATAT
>JABUQX010096738.1:0-13591 GCA_015478945.1 Trachelipus rathkii
AGAAGAGCCTGGAGGGACGATGTGACGAGATTTGCAGCATGCTAAAATATAGAATATAATAAAAGGGAGGAGAGTGTGTTAAGAGAACCTCTTGAAAACCGATATAAACAGTTTATAGAGAAAGAGAGAAAGTGATGGAAATTGAGAAAAAACAAGTCATCTTATATACAAATATAATATAAAAAGGTCTGAGATGTTGAGTAGTGTAATGTATATTAAATTACAGAGGTATTTCGATTTATTTAGGAACTCATACTGAGAAAAAGTATCATTATATAATTCGAAAGACTTACTTGAAGAAGAGTGAGGGAACAATTAAGTGGAACCCAGACACTGAGTAAAAGATGCAGAAAGCCATATGGGTTAACATATATAAGGGTAGAATAATATAACACTCATAACAAATGATCTTATGTCGCTTCTACTGAGAATGAATAACTAAATTAGGAACAATAGATATTAAATAGTAATTAATACAACAAAAGGCATAATATAATCATCGCATTATAATATCGAATAAGGCTATTCGATTCAAGTATCATCAGGAAGTAAATTGTTTCGATATAGTAGTTAATTAGAGAGATAGATTTTAAGTATGAGAGTGGGTGGTTACTTAAGAAAGGCTTTGGAGAGTAGGTATAAAAAGGACAAATGTTGTAAGAACTGGATAAGAAAACGAGAAATGGTTTGAGGTGGGAGCTGGTGAGTTATAGCAGGAGTAAGTGTATTGTCAACTAATTAGAGCTGTTGTGTGAGTCATATATAATGTGAGTATAATATATATATATATATGAGAGAGATGAGAGGTATCCACATATATGGAATTAGTATGATAATCTCTGTGCATTTTCCGACATATGTCTGGAATTAACACATTGTCATTGCATGAGAGTGATTGCAAAGACGTTAGAGAAATAAAACTAAGAGGAGAAGTTTGTGGTAATATCTTGATAGTAACTGACCAGTTAGAAAGCAGGGCCGCAATGATTGGCATATAATAGCAGTTATCAGAAAAACAGAAATTATATGATAGTTATAAGGTCGACGAATATAGAGGAGAAAGAGTATGTTGTGATGTAAGGTGAGATATAGGTGTGTATGTATTAAAAAAACTAGAGAAATAAATAAATATCATGGATGATGGCAAATTGATTTGGTAGATATAGAAGTCAGATGGAGAAAAGTGAGCCTTGTGAGATTGCAGAGTCAGAATTGATTATATACGTAATTATATAGGAGAACAGTTAGAGCTTGTATCCTATCTTAATCAGGGATAATGAGATTGGAGGGGAGGTATGAAGAAGATAATTTTTCTACGAGAGTAATTTTAACCCCGGTTCTTTGTATTGTGATAGGGCAGTGAACATATGAAGTATAATGACAACAAGAGAGGAAGCAGAAGTGAGACCTGCTTGAAATGAATGTATTGAGAGCGATGGCCGGAAAAACCAGGAGGGAAGAGTGAGAACCGAAAGAATTAGAGAAGGTATAGGATAATCTATTATTAACAAAGTAGATGTAGCAAGACTAAGGTGGGCGGGACATTTGGAAACGATGGGCGTGGCGGGTGGCCAGGAGGAGGTGGGACGGAAGACCGGAAGGAGGCAGACCAAGGGGAAGACCACGGAAGAAATGGAAAGGACTCAGTAGAAGATTCGCTTGAGAAGACATCAATGCCATCTATGAATTCACTGATCGAGAACGGGTCTTGAAGATAGAAGGAGTGGAAGAAAGGTTTGCCGTGCTGAACAGGCTATAATACCTTCCCTGGGAGCGGATGTAAGATTTAAGCTAAGATAAATATATACATATATATATACTATATAATAATATACTATATATTATATAATATATATATAAATAATAATCATATAATATTAATAATGTAATATATTTAATATATATATATATAATTAATATATATTAATTAATTATAATATAATACTAATAATAATATATATATCTATATATCTAATATATAATATATATATTGGTAGATATATCTTTATCTAAATTATAAATATTTTTTTTAAGCAACTAACTATTTCCTCTTCTTTTTCAGAGTAAAATATTTATTATAATTAAAATATTATATATATTATTATATATATATAATATATTAATATATATTATATATATATATTATAATATATTATATATATATTAACATATATTAATATATATATATATATTTATATATATAATATAAATATTTATATAATATAAATAAATAAAAAAAATTAAATAAATAAATCATTTACGGACGATGAATGATGCCCCTCCGAAAGTTCTAAAACGCAACTTTCGTCGTTGCTAGTTTTTATAACACTAAAATTAAATTTATTTATTAAGTATAAATAATAGATATAATTAATCGATTTTAAACTTTAATTAATAAATATTTAATGGAAAGAATCAGTTATATATGTATATAATTATAATCATCTTAGCAAGTAGTTTAATATAATATAAAATTTATTTTTAAATCTATTATTTCAATGATTTAACTCAATCAAGTAAATTAAAAGTAAATAATAAATTATGAGATCAAATTATCAATTATATTAATATTATATATTACTATTCATAATGATTTTAAATTAAATAAAAACAGAAAAAAATATCTTAAAAAAAATATAAAAAAAAAAATAGTGTTTGGTGAAATATGTTCTTATTTTTTTATTTTCCTGTATATATAAGTTATATAATATATACTTATAGTGTTTCAGGTATATCTAATAATATATACCCTTATCGATGAAGATATATAAATTTTTAATCACGTTATAATAATCTAATTTTATCTAAGTTTTTAACATAGAATAGAAATTTTTATAATAGGGTTGAGCATTACTTTTATGATATGAGGTTTACTTTAGATCACTAAGAATAAACAGCTCCCAGAATAAAACTAACTCTATATCACTTTTACTTTAATTAATGCATATATAACGTGATATTAAAACCAGAAAACACAATAGTCAATTATTTAATTTTATATAATTCTATTAATGAACTTATTAAAGAGTTATGTGGTGAGGAGAAATTCTCTTTTAAATTCACTCCTCACGGTAAATAAAAAAATTATATCAAAAACTCGAGAATAAATATTTATTTATATATAAATGGCATTATTAGATGCAATATATAATATAATTAAAAATTAAATTATACTTATATATAATAGGAATATTTAGAAATAGAATATATAAATAATATAATAAATAAATCCATATATTCTACTCTATAATAAAAATAAATATAAGAATAAAATTAATCTTTTTTCGGCAGTGAACATAAACTAATCTCACTTCTCACTAAAATAGAGCTGCTACATATTAATAATAATCAATAAATTTATCAGTAAATCATAAATTGCTATAATATGTATATACTGTGACAATAATCAACACATATATTGTATCCCCGTGGCTCATTTTTAATTGACACATACAGATACTTGGTCATCTTCATAATATTTGACATTTAATTATAGTAATTTCTATGATGAGATAATTTTAGTGCATGAATAATTCAGATGCTTGAGTGTTAACATGTGCCAGGCATTAATACATTTTCAATTGCATTTACTATACAGAGAGTGTGTCGAACAGACACTGCATCATTTTTTAATATATATAAATAAACACAAATGCAAAAAAAAGAAAATAATTACAGGAATTACATAACTATTAATATAATAAAGAGCTCAACTAAATAATTTAAATGATTTAATGCATCAAATACGTAAGTATTTAAGGTGAAAAAAAAATGAAATTAGATGATTCCTTCCATTTTGACATATCAAGAAATGAATATAATAGTTTCCTGTTTTACCAATGTATGATTTTATTTATATATAGAGAAATCAATAATAGAATGATATTATACTTTTCAGTGAAAAAAGGTTTTCGAGCTGTTTCATTTAATCTTGTAAAAATGTAGGTTTTCATATTTTGATTTTGTAGTTTCGAAGATATGTAAAACCAGTGATGAGAGGAAGATTGTACAGTTCATCAGAGTGAAATATAGTTCTATGGCTATAAAATTAGAACAATACATTATGCACGAGCACGAGTGTGAAACAAGAAATGTTGTTAAATACACAAATAAATTATAAGATTTATATAGTATGAAAAGAAAAAATAGGAATAATTGAAATAGGTTTGAAGATAGAGAGGATAGATATGGGGACTTACAAGAATTAAGTAATGACTCCTTTTGGAAGTATAAGCACGTAATGTATTAAAGTATAGAATATAAGTTTGAACCTGCTTTAGAAATAATTTCATAGGAAATGTAATGTCAATACTCCTGTACTAAGAAAATATGGATGTTCAGAGGAGAGTGTGTGGGAAATAACTTACATAAACATGTAAAAGAAGTAATAATATAAGTGAAGAGGTGAAAGGATAAGGGAGGACGAAGAAAGGAGGTAGTAGGGAGAGAGAAATATTGAAAGATATTAAACAGGAATTGTGCAGCGCGATAAGGTAAAAGACTAAAGGAGCGCGGTGAACTTCTACGCGAAAGATGACATATAAAGGATTGGGGCCATCCTTGTAAAAACAACTCACCTACATGTAAATAGCTGGACATCAATATCTGTATAGCGAGTGAGAGGGCATATTGTCCTCAGCTGAGCTCAACATGGCAGAGTTGTTCATATATGCAGCAATCGAAGGTGCAGTTGAGAGTACTTTAGCGACTAAGTAAAGTATGATATGTAACACTAATGTATTTTAATGAAATTACTTTTAAGTTCTTTGCCTAAAGTGGAATAATCATAAATCAATCTCAATTTCTATTTAACATCTAATGAGCCATGTATTATTTGTAGCATATACGGTACTGTTCTACAGTATTGGTATATTGTTGAGTAGTAGGGATAGATATAATATCATGGTATTTATATTATGTTAATAAGATTTCACGTTCGAGTGACTGAGGAACTAATTGGTAATATACTTGATATATTAAAAGATCTTTACATAGGAAAGTGAAATTAATTGTATTTTTCACTATCGACTTAATTAATAACAAATGTTCTGGAAATCAAACAATAACACTAAAAGAAGAATAAATTGAATTAGGTTTTATAGTATGCACAACAAAAATACGTAATATGATAATAAGGATTAATAGAGTAAAACTATCACTATGACAAGGGTATATATATGTTAGTGATATAATATTGGTGTTTGGAGTCAGATATCGAATGGAATTCAGGTCAATAAATAGCTCAATCTGTATGACGATAAATACGCAAGCCTAGTGTTAGCGTATATAGAATATGCATAGAAATGTGTGAAAAGAGCTGAGAGATACAATGTAATGCTTCCATAAATGATTACAAAACGAAGATGACGACTCAAGAATATAGAGAAGTATTATTGTATGTCTCTCAGTTGTTAATTCCTTACAAATGAATATATTGTGATTATGGATGGTCTAAACTCAAAAGGTTAAGTGGAAAAGTTCATAGCAGACACTAGGAGCCAATACCTTGTGGACGGCGAGGGCGTCGTGCTCAAATGGGTGAATAGATAAACCGAAGAATTTAGCTATGTATGAAAAAAGTCTCAACATCCAGAGACCTTGTTTGTCCGATTGTTAAAACTTAAAGATCAGACCTGTTTTGATTGTCAATTAAAAACACCAGAAATATCAGAGATTAATTGTTGTAAAGACATCGCACGGATAGTACTAGTTGTAGTCATTTGCTGTTCAATAAGTTTTTTGACAAAATGAAAGGAGTTTATAGAGTTAATAGAGTTAAGTCATTAACACAAGAGTAAGAAAAAGGGATTAAGTAGAATGTAGAACAAAAGTAAACTTCAGATAATGTAAAACTTAAGGAAATCATTATCAATAGATTTAAAAGATAAGATGTGCTCATTCCCATAAACTGCTATGGAAGACTGGAAATTGAATCAGTTCCAAGGCTTCAGAGAAAAGGATAAACACCTAGAGAAAGAAATTTTGGAAATAGAATTTTTGTGTCAGATTCTATAGAACATTTATAGTTTTTCTAACGAAACTTCAAAAGGTTTATCAAAAGGTATAGTAGTGAAGAAAATTAAAAGTCATTACTAAGGATATCAGTGAAGTTTGAGAATATATCTGGCTCGTTGGCAGGAGCCAAAAAGATTATTTATTTTACATTATATGGAGAAAAAGTATTTGATTCAGCGAAGAATAGATTTTGCACAATTCTCAAATGAGATTAAAATATTGTGAATTCTGGTATTTGAATAAATTTTGGAAATCGGAGTCATGTGTTAGATTCTATAGAAAACATCTAATATATCTAAAGAAACAGCAAAAGTTGTATCATTAAAGGTAACAATAAAAAAGATAAAAAGTGTTTCTTCCGGATGGAAGCCTTACTCTAGATCCGGGGAACGATTTAAGAGATTTATAATGTTTCCAATCTCCCAACTTAGAATAGATTAAAAATTTGAGAAAAACAGAAGTTAAACTTATATGATGAAAGAAAGATGGTTGAGTGGGATCTTTTTTTCGAAACAGCTGAAAGAGGGCAAATTTCTACTAGGAAGCAAAGTTGAAGTTGAAAAGCATAAACGCAAGATTCTACTAAGTCAGGACTCAAGCTTGAAATCAAAAGTTTTGTGAACCACAGGATGGTTATCATCAACATCATTCAACATTTAGTATAAAGAGATAAGAAGATTTCGGTATATTGTTTGATGTAAATAATTTTGGTGCAATAATTTGAAGGGAGGTAGAGAAGGATGAATAATATTATAATTAACTAAATTGAGAATAAAGGTAAAGGTTTGAAGAAAAAATTCAGTATTTATAGCAGAAGGCAAAATAAATGTGGAGCCTTCTGAAGAAATAAAAGGAAGAAATGAGGAAGTTCCAAAGTTGGAGTTTATATATTAAGTAAGTTGACAAAAAAATTGAGAAACCCAAGAACTAAATGGATTTTTCACATTATACATAGAAAACATGATACGGTGAAGAGTTAATTTTTTAAGATCACGAGATGGAATAAAAGTAGCTAATTTCTGGTATTTAAAATAGAGGTAACTCCTGATGATGTATAGCTCGAGAACAGTCAGATGTAAATCAAGCAGCGAGAAATTAGAACATGCTCCTCCATACAAGATTAAACTTCACCCACCAAGGAATTCTTCCATCCAAAGGTACATTCCTTCAATAAAAATATTAAACTTTAAGGACTTGTTTTCAGCATGCACATTAACTGCGTATTTTCTCCTTTACCTCTCGTAGCTAATATGTTTTCAATTTTATAATATTCATGAGTTACAGGATTGAACCCTACTTTTTTGTATTTCCTGTTTATAATATCCGCCTTTTATTATTTCACCATTTAAATCTTCCACAGATAATATAACTTTTAAACTATCACGACTAGAAGTGGTTTGAGAATGAGAATTGGAATTTTCCGTAGTCAACCGGACTTCCATATCCTATTTCTACCTTCTTCTGTTCGAGAAACTCTAACATAATCGTTTACCTTTATTCCTCAATTATCTTTTATTTTGTTTTCTTTCACCTCCTATGTCCATTACGCTCCCTAGTTTTGACATTTCTAAAGGAGTTGTCTCTATAGTTCTATGGTAAGACCTGTTATAAAGAATAAGCCAG
The DNA here is from genome assembly GCA_015478945.1 of Trachelipus rathkii. Lineage (NCBI taxonomy): Eukaryota > Metazoa > Arthropoda > Malacostraca > Isopoda > Trachelipodidae > Trachelipus > Trachelipus rathkii. The sequence continues at coordinate 7,639 of JABUQX010096738.1, forward strand.
ATCGTCAGGTATATCACTATAGTAAAAAGATTCAATTTGAGTAAAATACCTATGCAATGGTTCTTAATATTACGCTGACTCTTCCAAACTATTGCCGCTTCTTGTTTACGGAAAAACTGTTTGTAATAGTGTATACATACTCCCAGAGCATCTCCTGAAACTCTCCACCCTTGAATTCCATTCCTGAATCTTCCAAAATGATTGAGGTGTTTCTCGCGTCGTCCTCTATATTTCAGATGACAGCTATTCTGGGCAGACTTGAGCTGAATCTTGTTATCTTTTATTCGCCTCAAACCACAAGTATCTAGAGGTATACACGTCAAATTGTACAAAAGTTTATATTGAAACCTACATTTATAAGACTGTATTTAATCATTCCGATAAATCTAACGGCATCATGATATCGGAGCGAGATATGAGATTTGCCCGTGTAGAAAATTTTTCTTACAGGTTATTAGAGTAAATGCCTCGCTTCACCGCTCCAACATCAGCTTTTAACTCTTTGTGTACTCAATATAGTTAGATTCCTTTAAGGCAAACAGTGAATTCCCAAAAAGTATTCGGCTCCCTCAAGATTGACTGAGTATCCTATCTATCAGACTAACACGTTCCTTCGCCGTCCATGTTGTCTACTGACGCACGTGTAAAGCGGCACTGTATATTAAATATATATAAGTATATGAGAGTTAATGTAGGTAGGGGATTAAATTAATTATCAATATATATATATAAATTATAGTATATATATATTATTAATATATAGTATAGTAGTAAATAAATAGAAGAATGTGGGATATTAGGTCACAATGGGTTAAAGAAAGAGGAAAAATTATAAAGATAACACTTCTATTTATTCACAAACACTTACAAATAAATAAATGATGTCGATAGATACTAATTACAGATTTAATCCTAACGATTGTCATTGATGGTATAGTGTTTTCTTGTGTCGTCTCTGCTAACACGTTTAAATTTATCTGATGCCGTTAAATAAGGCCTGATGACTTGAAATCAGCGCGGCACAACCAGGCATCGTATCCTGGGGTATATTTAATCGCTTCGTTATTTAAGTTGTTACTCTTCTTGGAAAATAATAGTCTGAAGTTCTTGTTAGATTATCATTCCATGCCTCTTACAGGCTTTCTTCCAGTTAAACGAAGGAGATCAGGCTTATCAAATATCCACAATATTTGACTTTACACTATTCATCACCATCACGATGTCCTGCTACATTTCAAAGTTAATTGTCTCTTAAAATTATTAATAAAGACTGGAATCCCTGATTTACGCAAACTCTAAATATGGGTAAGCTCTCTCCTCTAGGCATATATTTAAATTTAATCTATCAGTTTTTACTTCAAAGTTAGTTCAATTAGAATATTCACCATTGTATCGGCTAGCGATACTAGGATGGGAGTGTAGTACGCGTGCATGTCTTAAGATCCTATCAATTTTGATATGCATTCTGTATAAAGCGTTTCTCATGCGATGTCAAACTTGATCTGATTAATATTCTGTACATTCTTTCTTGGTAATTATCTGTTCAACTCTAGGATCATATAAGCATCGAAGCGTAGAACTGCTGAAAAGCTAATACAAATCCTATCACAACTGAAAGAGAGCGCATCACGAAGTAGGATTATGTAAATGAATATAAATACGACAAATAGAAAAGTTACCCACAACTCATATTCTGGAATGAGTATACAGACGTGTAGATGTTGAAACATATATGACAGTGGAAGATACTCGCTTATCTGAAAAGGACTACACTATGCCAAAAAGAAATGATGGATACGACAAAATTGCTACAAAGAATTACTTCTTTGAAGAATTACTTTGCGGAGTCATATTTTTCAAATCCGGGCCTGCTATTTTATTCATTTATAAACGTTCTCTTCTGATATGATTACTTATGATGATTAAGGACTTGGTATACAAAAATGAAATGCGGGCTTGAAGCATTAACCAGCTAATACATATCTTTAATTTCAAAAAGCTAAATAGTAAACCTTACGAGACCGGACATGTCTTTCTCGAACGGCTCACCATGCAGCCGTAAACATCATATCGCTAGACGTTGATTGCGAGCTTGTCAACTTCATTGATTATCCCTACTTGTTTGAAGATGCTCTTACGATCTGTGCAGATAACCGCATGACATCCCTGAAACAAAAGATAACGCAGATCGACAGTACGCATTATACATTGATCCCACCGCAGAATGCCTCAATCATCCAGAGTCATGCTATATGCTATATAACCAAAATATAATTGTATCATTCATATGTAGTTAATACTAAAGCTCCTTTATTAAGCTAGTATATTTTCCCAAAAGAGAGTAAAGTTACTAAACATTCCCTAATCTTCATTATTACCTCTGAAATAGATAATTTTGATCTGTACGCGTAGCAAATAAAGATGAGAAGCGAAATCCTTTTCCTTTCACATACGGGACCGCATTGTATGCAAAAGTCATATTAGAAAGAAAAGCAGAACTGTATAATACAGGGACATGCGAAACTATATATAAGAGAGTGTAGATCACATAAATATTTTCAATTCCCTTAACAATACTCTCACAGTTGTAAATAGATATAGAAAGATACTCCGTAACTAACTGACGAAGAAAGGGTATTCCAGAGGACAAAAGCAGGGGTATGCCTGTGCATTTTTAGCAAGCTATGGGAGGCAAGGCTCCTACTACTCAGGAGAGGGGGATTATTATAGGATAAAAAGCTATAAGAACAGGTTTTCATACTATTCAAGATAATTGCTGCAGGAAATAAACCTCGTACAGCATTAAAAAAGAGTTATAGCGATGTTTCAGATGAGATGTTGGATCATGTTAAGCGTAAAATAAGAGTAAAACTTAGTCAGGACAAGGTGAGGGTCAAGAAGAATTGTACATTAAAAGAAAAAGGACTAAGCGGCAAAAAAACCTCTAACGAAAAACCTGCCTGCCTATTGACTATTTAACACTTAACTGATAACTTTTATACGATGTGTGTATAAAATTTTGTTTTTCTTAATAAAGTTCATTTACGCCAGCCAGCATCGCCACCATAACAAGATGCATTTCATCATCCTTCATAGTCCTGATTGTTCTGTAAGAGGAATTGGATCTCCTCAATAACTACATCAATCATGAGCGTTAGCGAGCCAACTTTATCAGTATACACACTCTGCATCAATCCACCAAGCAGATGTTCCTCTAAGTTCCAGAGATTCCAAGTACCTCTCTGATTCCAAACTAGACCCCTAGTGTTCTTTATATGTACAAAAAACGAATTAGACAAAACTGATGTACAGATCTGTCCTACGGGTGAGCCATATAGTTATAATACAAGAATGCAAATTTCCTGATATACTGTTTCACCCAGATTGAAGTCTATCTTAACGAACTCAACTAGGTGCTATCAGCCGAGCTAATTATCCTTAGAAGCATAATAAGACAATTTGGTTAACATTTATTAGAACGATGCTAAACAGTCTCTATCCTCAAATCATTTGTTATTTATAGTTCCACAAGATCGAAGCGCACATAAGATAAAGCAGCTTAAAAGTCATACAATCATACTTATGAATTTACAGACGATTTAAATGGCGACAATTTCTCTCAAGAAAGATCATCTTTAACCATCTGTATACCATAGAATATTTATACACGCAAATCTAAATTAGCTCATTAAAATAAAGTAGACCTAACTCAACAACGTATGTCCAGAACACTTTTGATCCAACTGTCGGAGGCTTATCTCTATGTCCAGAAAAGTGATGAATATCACCACAGCTTCAGTTGCGAAATCTGAAAATTCGCTTTGTTAAGCTACTACAGCAAATACTCCTATTAGGAGAGTTGAACCAAAGACTATATCAATTTCACTCAAGGCTTATCGAGTATTAATATCCCTCTAATTATAATTATTACACAGAAAATTAATAATAGGAAATGAGATGAAGCATACTCCGGACATTATAAAAAGTCACCACTCATAAATTCACACCTTCTACATCCCTGACTTCGGCACTTTGAGTATATTCATTACACTGTGAAATGACTGCCCTCACGAGTGATTATAAATTTATCAACGGAGAACCTATCTCTCTGTATCGACCTTTTTACGACTTAATAGCCAGAATGGAAATATCTCGGCACCATTCACTCAAGCAAATAATACGCAAGGAATATTATTTATACGCCCTATTGATCTTACTGCAGACCCTTTTCAGTTCGTAACGCCAATCATCTCACACATTTGATACCAAGCACCCTTAAGACTACAAGTCTCTCTTTGGATCGATTCTAACAATCACACCATCACTGTAAGTCGCTCATATCATTGACTTTACTACAACACAAGCAGAACAACTAGAAAGCAACTTGCAGGGCTTTATAAAGAATGGAATGAAAGAGAAGAAATTGGTGTTAAAATGAACCTCGATTTTAGGAGTATTTGCCATTAATAAATAAACTCTGTACAGTTGGAGAAGGATACCTGTTTCGATATACAATACACTGACCTACGTCACATTCAACCTCAACCACTGACATTGGATTTCCGTATACGTAGCAAAAACGATACGTTACACATATTGATATCTTAGAAACTTACACATTTATCACTTGAATAATCATCTATATTACTTATTTATTAAAATATTAATAATGTAGTTATATAACTATTTTTTTCCCTGTTCAACCCTTATATTCAATTTATGTGTGGAGTCTATTGTACTTATTTCATTATATGTTTTTAAATAATGTAGTTTAATAACTCTGTAAATATTAATTTGATGCTAAAGTTTGTAGTCAATACGATTCTATATAGTTTATCGAGTATGTAACTAAATGCTAACTTAATAATGAAACAACGCGATTTTACTTCCTTTAAAACTCGTATATATACAAAAAGGTTTTAATAAATTTTCGTACAAATTTATTAAATAATGTTTATCTAACAAAAACTCTGTGTAGAATTTTCATTCTTACATTAAATAGTAAATTTTTATTCATACCAAAAAAACTAGACATAATAAATAAAAAGTATTAAAACAAAAATAAAAATATAAAAGAAACATATGTTAAATAATAATATGAGTTAAAACAGTAAAGCAGAAATTAAAGCAGGCAAGCAGAAAGTAACCTGCGAAGTAAAACATGTGTATAAACGCATAAAACATGAGTAAAGCAGCTTAACAGTAAAACAAAAGCATACTATCCCCTAGGTGTTACTAGGTAACACCTCTATTGAATTACTGATTTACGCTTTAAGATCATGTAATGTATATGTAGTTAACAGCAGTAAAGCAAGACGATTAAACGCCTATCCTTTTAAGCCAGTTCAAAAACCAAATAGCATACTACTAAATCCGCCTTACGTTCATTATTTCACATTCATTAACAACACCTCTATATTTACTGATCTACATGCCTTTACTTAATGACGCATAACTGTAAAAGTATACTGTTCGTAATCTTAATAAACACTATCTTCCGTACACTTTTAGTAAAACTACTCATGTATATTTATAAACCGAATATTCTCTTGATGTTACCATCTTATATCAATCTTTATCGTTCACGCGGAGAATCTTTGCGTCCTGGCGACGCACGCGGCGCCGGAGCGTACGCGTAAATATTGCCGCCTGCGTGGCGCACGCGCGCTGCGGGAAAATACTGCCTCCTGCGGGCGCACGCGGCGGCCGGTTTCGCGACAGTGTTCACCTGCGCGGACTCGACCTTCGGAACACGTTTGCTGCTTCACGTCCTCAACTGCGAGTAACTCTTATATATATCTCTGTCATTAAAGTATAACAATACGACACCGTAGTAAGGAAGCATTCTAGCAGACTGTAATGTACACCATTCGATTCCTATAACCTTAAACCTTAGGGAGTAGACACCCTAGCGGCTATTCTGGCTCAGGGAGGCTACAAGATCTCTTTTACC
>JABUQX010096739.1:0-28999 GCA_015478945.1 Trachelipus rathkii
ATATATATACATATACATATACATATACATATACATATACATATACATATACATATATATATATATATATATATATATATATATATACCGCTCTTATATATAAATAAATACCTCTGATTTTTGTACAGTTCTGCATGAATTCTGTTCCAAGCAGATTTACGCTCGACTTCACTTGAATGCCGGGCATAGGGCATAGGAGCGGCACATAACCCGGTTAGACAAAGCCGTTCTGACCTCTCGTCAGTTTCCTAATCTGTCCGACGACTATATTGGACACTGGAAATCTTCGCTGCTCGGCTCACCATCGAAATAGCCTCCACATCTTTGACACCTGAAGCAACATATAAAACCAATAAATAATCATTACCATAACGTAATATAATAATATAGTAAATAATCCAGGATTAAACTTCTTTACTAACTTCAGCTACGTTAACGGTGATCATCCCCAGATATATATATATATATATATATGTATATATTTAGATATATATATATATATATATATATATATATATATATATATATATATATATATATATATATATATATATATATATATATATATATATATATATATATATATATACAATTAATAGAGATACAAAAATATATAAATATATATATATACACATATATATATATATCCCCCATATATATATATAAATATATATATATATATATATATATATATATATATATATATATATATATATATATATATGTATATATTAGAAAAGGTTGACGAGAGATACATAATTATGAAGACCTATTGACTGATTCGCATAAATACTGTATTAAAACTATAAACATTTAATTTAAAAAAAAAAAAATTTGTTAAAAAATTTTGAAGTTTTAGAATTTCTATCTATTTTCGTACATTTTAAGTTTAGTTTTAATAATATAAAAAATAACGCTTTGAAAATCATAACTTTTTGGCTTCATTTCGATCGTGTAGGGATGAAGAAACACTGTCGAAATGTGTTTCAGATTATCGATAAATCTATATCACTAATATTTGTTGATAATTTTTTTTTTAACTTATCAACCTTTCGATGTTGTAGACAAAGTATACGTAAAAATAATTTTACAAAAATTACCATAATTTGCAAGACCATATTTTTACGTAATATACAAAAAAAATCACAAATTAATATAACTACGTCCAAACAAACAAAAATAAACATACATAAACAAAGAAATATATAAAAAACAAACATATAAGCAATCATAAATAAAAAAGCAAATACATAAACTTATATTAACAAACCTATATATAAACAAGCATATATAAACAAACACGTGTATACATAAACATATATAACTAAACCTATATATACCTAAGCACATACATATACATAAACATACATAAAACAAACGAACGAACATATATATTTATATAAAGGCAGTCAAATCATCTAGCTTTGTCGACTTTCACGTCAACGTAGAAGTATCTAGGTTATGCTTTTATCTGCGTCATCGACGATCCATATAGGTTATTAGGTCTTGGCCATTCCTAGTTCAGGTTATGGTAAGATTCTTCAAATATACACAGATTTACTGTGTATACTTAACGAAACTTCATAACCTCAACTAGTAGGATCCTAACCTATATGGATATACGCTGCTGTAAACGCAGGAGTAACCTAGATTTTGTATTTATTATTTTGTATTTATTATTTTGTATTTATAATTTTGTATTTATTATTTTATTATTTATTTTGTATTTCTTTCATTTACATTTACCTTTACATTTACCTTTTATATTTACATTTTATATTTACATTTATTTGTTTTTATTTACTCGTTTTTATTTATATTTATATTTATTTATATTTTATTTTTATATTATTTATATTTATATTTATATATATTTTATATTAATATTTATATTGTTTTTTCTTGGTTTTTAATTTATTTATTTGTATTATTTATTTGTATTATTTATTTGTATTATTTATTTATATATATATATATATATATATATATATATATATATATATATATATATATATATATATATATATTATATATATATATATATATATATATATATATAACTATATATATATTTATATATATATATATAATATATATATATATATATATATATATATATATATCTCGGAGGTGGAAATTTCGCAATTTAAGTCCGCAATGCGGAAAACCGAAAAACAATTGCGGAATTGCTATAATTTGAAAAAAGTTGCGGAAGGCCTAAATCATCTGCAATTGGCGGACTGCAAAATAGATGGGGAGGAAAACAAAGACTAATTAGTAATTAAAAATTAGGTTAGTTATATATATATATATATATATATATATATATATATATATATATATATATATATATATATATATATATATATATATATATATATATATATAAGTTCTACTCTTTTAAAGGTAATTTAACATATATATAATTGAACGAACAATGTAATCGATTTTTTTGATTATTTCAATTCAATAGTGCGAGGTTGCCAATAACAGCTTTTCTTCTTTCTAAACTAAAGGAATACCCAAGATTAAATAGCAAAGATAGAAAGTCAGGGTCTCTCGGCCTCAGCGGAGGACGGGGGGACGTCCCTCCGTCGGCTCGAGCCGTAATAAAGAATAAAAAGAAAATTATAAAAAGAGTAACATATAAAAATTAACATGATAAAAAAGCAACTTGTGGAAACTCTCGAGATGTTTCTATTGGTGGTTTTGAGCTAACACGTCACACTGCAGGGAAGCACACAATTGTGGGAAGCATGAGCAGAGTTCTGCGATCTGAAATTTTTAACAATATTGTTTTATTTTCATTTATCTATCTATTTGTTATTATTAATTTGAACAATATATTTTAACTTAAATTATTAATTTTATATCAAATTTATTTATTTTTTCAATTTCTTTTTAATTATATTAAATAGCAGCTTCTAATTCATTTTTTAATGAATCCCTTAGACTAAATAAATTATAGGACACAGACATGTTAACACTCTAAAATGTCCTACTAAATACTGTTGACGCATGCGCTAACAAAAAACACTGTAGGGTTCGCATAGGGTTCGGAGATATTTCGATATCATGACTATTTATCTAACTTCCTTTTAAAGGAGTAGTGCCTATATATATATATATATATATATATATATATATATATATATATATATATATATATATATATATATATATATATATATATATATATATATATATATATATATATATATATATATATATATATATATATGATCCGACTGTCGTCGAAGATGGACGTATTAAAAAATAGAAAGGAAGAAAATAAAGAGAAGAAACCGAAGACACCAGAGAAGAAGCCTGAAGATTGAAAGATGGAAAAGCTTCAGCTAAAGCTTGACTAATCTCAGGATTAGAAAAAGCCGATTTGTGATAGCGGACTGGCTAAGCAGAAAAAGTTGCGAAATTGCGGAATTTCCGATAGCGGACTGGCGAAGCAGAAAAAAGTTGCGGAATTGCGAACTGCGGAATGTCCAACAAAGTTAGCGGAATTGCGAACTAACAAAAAGTTGCGGGTGACCACACACACACATATATATATATATATATATATATATATATATATATATATATATATATATATATATATATATATATATATATATATATATATATATATATATATATATATTTATATATAACTACTATATATATATATAAACGCACCCTTTAGGATGTTGCATAGAAATACGGATTTCGAGAATGTCGCTGAACTAATCTGGCCATTACTGTGACGGTGTTGGCAAGCTCAATGGAAAAAGAAAAAAGTTGCCACATGTTGTTTATTATATCATGTTAATTTTTATGTTAATTTTGTTTTAATTTTTTATTTATTTTTAAGGGGCTCGAGCCGACTGGGGTGGGACAGAGGGGACAGGGTCCCCGTCGTCCCCGCTGAGGCCGAGAGACCCTGACTCTGACATCTTGGCGATTTAATCTTGGGTATTCCTTTAGTTAAAAAAAAAAAAACTGTTATTGGCAACCTTGTCGCTCTATTGCCTTGAAATAATCGAAAAAAATCGATTACATCTCTCGTTCGATATATATCGGTTAACATCCTTTTAAAGGGAAAGTTCCTATATATATACACACAATTTTTTTATTTAATCGTACAGTTTGCGAAAATGTATTTTTATATATATACGTCATTTTGTCTATACAATCGAATCTGATAATCGTACAAAATTATCGATTATCGAAAAAAATTAATTTAATCTATATATCAAAAATCTGATAAAAGCATTGATAGCGTTACCCTTATAAAAAGGAGAAAAATAGCGGTTTAAAATTTTCGGAAAATTATTTTTAAAATTTTTCTTTAAAATATATACATAAAACATACGAAAATCAATAAAAAAATTTTAAAAACATTTTTTGTAAATTAAATGTTGAAATACATTATTTACGTGAATCAGAGTCACTAGTTCCTAATAATTAGATCTACATACATACATATTACAGAGTTTACTTTTCAAGTAAAATATTTAGCTATAGCATTTAAATAATTCTCAAATTCTCTATTTTTTCTAAACCATATAAAGAAAGCGAGGTATCCCGCTAAATGTGTCGTATATCTTGCAGCTTTTGCTATTTGATTGTTTACCTAAAAAATTATTATAACTTTCATTTACTTATTTTGGGTATATTTGCATTTAATATTCTCCTTAATTTGCTTTAAAGGTTTGATTATTTTGTTACAGTAGACATGATTAAGTTTCGTTATATATTAATTGGAGTTAGGTTAGTTACATTAGGTGGCCAAACTAAAGAAGTTACCCGCATGATATCTCGAAAACTAAGATGTACAAAGAAAACTGATGCTCTCATGAATCTTGTGCATGAACTGGCATGAAAATGGAAAAAAAAATTTTACTTTTTTTTATTTTTGCTATCTTATCACATCACATGAAGAAAGCAGCCTTAACATATACGGAATCAGCGTAAAAAAAACAGGGGCTCGAGCCGACGGTGCGACGGGGAGGACGTTTCCATACCCCGTAGGGAGGCGGAGGAACCCCGCGACAACCAAATAGCGGGGGTTCCGGAGACCCCTCCCCGGAGGAGGGGAAAGTCCTACCGTCGTCCCCAGAGGCCGAGAGACCCCCGACTCTTTGCATCTTTGCGGTTTACCCTGGGGTATTCTTTTAGTTAAAAAAATAAAATCTTTTTTAATACATATTTTATACGCAGATTCTAAATATGTTATTAGTTTTCTTCTACCTATCGTAGTTTTGGAGATATAAAAAAAAATAAAAAATAAATAAAAAATTTTTTTTTTCATTTTCCATACAAATTTCATACGCTGATTCCATATATGTTATCAGTTTTCTTGTACCTATCTTAGTTTTCGAGATATCATGCGGGTAACTTCTTTAGTTTCACCCATTAGGTTAAGCAGTTTAGGTTAGGTACTTAAGTAGGGAGAAGTTGGTTTCTTTTGATACATACATTTAACTGATTTCCTTTGTCCATGTTCCTTTTATTGTGTTTGTTTGTGCACCAGTTTTGATCGAGTTTTTAAATGTTACAGAATGATTCAAGGTCAAATGATGGTGCTGTTCTTTATCTAAACCTTTGTATGCTTTCCAACTATCTGACAATTATGGTTCCAGCAGTTTTTCTTAATTTTAACAAGCGTAATTATTTACATATCCTACATACGAATTTATACTTATTACATAAAAACAACACTACACATTATACCGAACTTCATACAGCTTTCATTTAAAATTAATTTATTTGCTTGCAAAATAGATAATTTTATATAAATCGTAATTTTAGGGTAGAAAATGTTGAGTAAATATTAAGCAGGTAAATAAACTCAAATTTCATTCGCAAAACCTCAAAATTTAATAGCCCATAAGTTAAGCAATCTATTAGATTGTGAATAGTACTGGTGAATGTGATTGTAGTGGTAATAATAATACCCCCTCCCCGTCAGCGGTACTGAATATGGATATACAGGTGTGAACGGTACTCAATATGTTGCTGCTGCTGCTATGCTGCTGCTATGCTGCTGCTATGCGCCACTGCTCATCGCCATTTTATATATATATCCTATATATCCTCTCTCTGCTATGCCATATATATATATATATAACTGCTGCTGCTGCTATATATATATATATGGTTTAACTCACATGAGAGAAATACGTGGTCAGTCAGTCAAAACATCGATATCTTTTTACTCTTCCTCTCTACAGATATTGCCACGCATAAATAAAAACCAAACTTAACATTACAAATATATATATATATATATGTATATACACTGAGCAATGGTAGTATATTTTCTATATATATATACTGCTGCCTGCTCTTCTTCTGTTATGTGTCTCTCTACTGTTACCACTGAGCAATGAGGAAGAACGACGATACTTTTAACTAAAAGAGATACCGACTTTAATTCTAACTGGTTGGTTGGTTGGTACATTTATCGATGCATGCCTAAAAACAAAAATATATAACAATATTTCTACAAGTTCTATATATATATATATATCTATATATATATATATATATATACTTGTGTGTTATCTGCTGATGCTGTTATGCTGCTATGCCAGGCCTCTCTCTGCTGCTGCTGCTGCTGCTGCTGCTGCTGCTACTTATATGTATATATATGATGATATATATGATATTGTTGGTTATATGTGAAATGATTTTTATCGATATCGATTGAATGGATACACATTTTTATTTGATGAAAACAAAATAACACTTTATTTTAATAAGAGTTTCACATCTATAAAAATATTTGAAAAACAAGTCAATTATTTATTTAAATCTATGTAGCCTAACGTAACTTAAACTTAACCTAACCAAACCTATATATATATATATATATATATATATATATATATATATATATATATATATATATATATATATATATATATATATATATATATATATATATATATATATATATATATGAAGGATCATGTGGGTTATCTGCCTCCACCTCCATACACATATCGATTGCATGAATTCGAACATATTTCATAAAATTGAAGTAAAAATGCGTAAAGTCAAATTGAAACTATAGTAATAAAGCAGCTTTACACATTTAAAAATATATATAAAAAAAGTTTAAATCTATGCAAACTAACTAATCTCAACATGAACTTTACTTAACGTATATAAAATGTTATTTTTTTTTTATTTATTTATAATTTATTTCACTTTGCATAGTTAAAAAAACACGCATCTTAAAAATATTAGGTAAATGTTACTCAACGGCCACACGGTAATACTATAAAAGTAAATGTACTGTATATAAAACTAAAGTTTAATTAAAATTAAACATTTTGGGAACGAAATTAAAACTAAAGCAAATAAAAATATTTTTTATTGCTTGTTTTTGGATCTAGTTTGGTGCGCGACATTCTAAATTGAATAAAATATATTGAAAGTTAATGTGTTGAGCGGTCAAACGTTAAAGAAACTGATTTTTTAAAGGGTAACCTTTTTTTTATACGAAATTTTTTTTTCCTAGGAGTGACTTGACCTGACCTAACCTCATTTCACCCTAGAACATAGGGGGAAAAAATTTCATTTCGCCCCTAAAACTATTTATGTATCATCGAGGTTACCTGAGAAAGTTTTTTTGATCCGACCTCCCATTCCGTGTGGACGTTAAGCAACTTGTCCAAAATATTAAAAAATAAAAAGTTTAAATCTATGTAAACTAACTCAACGTAACCTTTACTTAACGTAGGTATATATAATGTATTTTATTTTTATATTTATAATTTATTTCACTTTGCATTGTTAAAAAAACACGCATCTGGCACAAGAGCAAGCACTTCGTACTTTATTTGATTACGTAGATTTAAAAAAAATTGTCTTGAGATTAACTGGAGGCAGATAACCCACATGAGAGCGCATATATATATATATATAAATATATATATTATATATATATATATATTTTCTGCATATATTATTGGTTGTTATAAGCAGTATTATATATATATATATATATATATATATATATATATATATATATATATTATATATATGTATATTATATTATATATTATTGTTGATATATATATATTTATATATATATATATATATATATGCTATATATATATATATTATTACATATATATATATATATATATATATATATATTGTTGTTAATACAGCTTAGCTAAGGTTGCTGTTATTATTATGCTGTTATTGGTTGCTATTATTATATATTATATATATATATATATATATATTATTATTATATATATATATATATATGATATAGGCTAGAGAATTTGTTGCTGTAGTTATAGCAATTGTTACATATATAGAGATATCTTAGATGGAGATATATATATATAAAAAAATATATATATATATATATATATATATATATATATATATATATATATATATATATATATATATATATATATATATATATATATATATATATATATATATATATATATATATATATATATATATATATATATATATATATATATATATATATATATATATATATATATATATATAAACAGCCCCCCGGAAAGCATCATGCATGTAACTAAATAATTATACCAGCTACACGAAAATTAACATTTTGATCTTTACCAAGCATAACAGCTATCAGGAAAATTAACATTTTGATTTTATTGATTTCATTGCTGAAACTTAAAAAAATTTAATTTATTCTGATATTTATTAATAAATTATTCTTAAATATTAGTATAATCTTTGGTCTGGCAAAGCGTAAGCCTCAACAAATGTCGCTGCAGCGGTACTTCATCAACAACCTTTCATTTCGCAGTAGTGCTGAAAGCAGGGTTGCCAAATAGTTTTTATTATGCTCTGGAGAATGATAATTTTCCTTTATAAGGGGTTCGAGCCGACGGAGGGTGATGAGTTTTGAAGTCCCCTGTTTGTCCTGGTGTTTGCGTAAACCCTCGACTCTGTCCATCTTTGTGATTTACCTGGGATATTCTTTTAGTTAAAAATCGACATTTTTCATCTTTGAAGCCCACATCAGAAGCAATGAAGTCCTTCTGCCTTCCTCCTCATTATCATACAGGATTTTCCAACATTTTTAACAATTTTAAATTTTTCAAAAGCGTTTTTTTTTGTTGTTTTTTTTAATTTCAGCGATAAAAATGTCTCCTAATAATAAATGTTTATCTGTAGTTATAATTCTTGAATACTTGGCGTTTGGGACGAAGGGTATATCGACCCATATATATATATATATAGCATATATATATGAAGAAGGTTGTTGAAATATACTATATATATATATATATATATATATATATATATTATATATATATATATATATATTATAAGTTATATATATATATATACCCAGGCGGCTTGGGTAAACAAATGTACGCACGAAACATGCATCCAAAATTAAATCTTTACTATATATATATATATATATATATATATATATATATATATATATATATATATATATATATATATATATATATATATATATATATATATATATATATATATATATATATAGAAAGCTTTATATTGTTCTTTCTATTATTACATATAATTCCTTTTCTTCATGCACAGGTACCAACGGAGGAGGAAAACAACAAAACTGGATTTTCTTATATATTTCAACGTTACATAAATTAATCACCATTCTCAAATAGTTATAACTCAAACATTTAAATAGATAACTTCTCAAATAATTATTACTAATAAAATAAACGCTAACTAAACCTGACAATGTTATCAAAAGAATAATCCTAACCCCTAATATACAAATATAAAAATCATTAAATTTAGGTTGGTTATTTTTTTCACCTTCGCAAATATTTCAAAAATAGTTTCTAACTCCGAAGACAATAAATAATGGAAATGTTTAAGAAACTTTACTCAATCCTTCAAAATATAAATATCAATGTCTATTTAAGCAACACTGCACTATAAACACAAATAAGTCACGTAAATTGTTTTTTTATCAGTTAGCTTAAAATAATATTCATAAACTTATTAAAATACTCATACCTACAAATTAGTTCGAAGTGGCACATACCTCAAAAGAGCAACGCAAATGTTTTAAATACAGATAGCTCATACTAGGTCAAGACTAACAGTTTGTCAACTAACAGATATAACGTCACAAGTTTGAAAGGGAGTACACTCCACGGTTTCAGCTCCAATGGGTCCACATAGAGATTTATTTGTATCCAAGCAGAGATATTCAACTATCCATTCGATTTCTAGTCGTCAACCAAATTTTAGGAGCACTGTTTCAATCTTCGTATCGTCATCAACCATTGGTTATGAACCAGTCCCAGCATTAACAACTGAGATATCAAATCAATAATAATTTTTAATAACATTATTCTTAAAAGAAAAAACTTTAAAACAAATTTCCTAAATAATTTCACTCACCGATTAACAGGTCTCCTTAATTCTTTTCACTCGTACAGCTTCTTCTTTAACTTCTTTCTCCAGTTACTACTCCTCTGCAACTACCTTTAACGAGTTGTTCTCTTTTGAGACGTTCCAAAACAATCTAATTTTCCTCTCTTAAATTCTCACTCAACTCACCTTTCGATCTTAATGTTGTCTTGTTTACCCTTCATTTCTCCATTTATTTTTAAATATGTTCCTCCAAAAGGAAATTAATATGCGCTAGAAAGGCAGACTCTGAGTAATTAACCTCTGACCTTTATATATATATATAGTTATTATTATTTATATATATATATATATATTATTATTACATAAGGTTATTAGTTATACTATATATATAGCATATATATATCTATTATATATATATATATATATATATATATATATATATATATATATATATATATATATATATATATATATATATATATATATATATATATATATATATATATATATATATTTTATAATTCAATCTTTCGTCTGAGCGTCAAATTTTCAGTCCAAAATGATATATCGATATATTTATATCGGTGATCCTTATATCGAAAACCTATTGAAATGTTCATTGTTGCTAAACAAAGAAAGCGACCATTTGGCTTTTGACCTCATAGGAATAAGTTGACTTGGCTAGTTCTGTGCAAACTTAAATTTAAAGATTTATTTACTCCATTTTAAATATGAATTTATAGGATCTATTTATTTAACATGAGTGTTCCAGTCACACTATGAATTTATAGGATCTATTTCACATGAGTTTTCCATAACATTTAAACAGTTATTTAGTGACTTTTAAATATTAATTTATGTCATTTAATACATATTTATAATGAGAATGGACTTTACAAGCCTTCCTACAGTATTTTCATTGCATTTTACAAGACACAAAGCAGATGGTCTCAGGTAAATAATTTATATAGCAAAATTTTTAAGGAAAATAGTTACAATTTTTTAAAAATTCTAATGACGAAAGATTTAAACTAACTAGGGCCAAGTAAATCACTATCTTAAACACTACGTGAGTAGTTATTACTAGTTATATATATATATAGAAAGCAGTTCAGCATATATATATATATATATATATATATATATATATATATATATATATATATATAGCAGCATATATAAGAGCAAAGAGCTGTATGTGTGTGAGCATATATATATGTATACATATAGCAAATCTGTGTCAAATAGCTAGCCTTCATAATTTATTAAGTTAGGCTGTGGGGACTTTCATAACTATTAGTTAGGTAGTACTTAGGCTTCCAGATCCATTAGGTTAGAGCTACTTGGGGGCTTACATAATCCACCATTAGGTTAGCTACTAATTTTTGCCATAATCAAAAGGTTACTGCTACTTGAGGCAAGCTGCTATAGCTATGATAGTGCCTTTAGGTTAGGGTGGTGACACAGACTTATTATGTATATATATATATATATATATATATATATATATATATATATATATATATATATATATATATATATATATATATATATATATATTACATATAAATTAAATTCTATATGTATTATTATTATGATATGTAATATATATATAATTATATCGGTTTTTCAATAGTCATTTGCCTTCAGTTTGTATCTGGACGTTGAATGTGATGTGTGTGATATTAATATATTGTTGGTTATATATATATATATATATATATATATATATATATATATATATATATATATATATATAATATATATATATATATATATATATATATATATATATATATATATATATATATATATATATATGCAATTCCGCCAACTATGCTTGACATTCCGCAGTTCGACATTTTTTTTTCAGCTTCGCCAGTCCGCTATCGAAATTCCGAAACTTTTTCTGCTTCGCAAGTCTGCTATCGAAAATAGTCTAATTTTATCGCTAATAGATAGTCAATATCGATTATAACTTTATAAGACAATCGAATCGACTAAAATTTATCGATATGGAGCATCAAATAATTTCAATGGAGAATAAGGGGTCGTTTAATAGTAAGACACCATACATTTAGAATATCGATGTCGTCACCAATCAATGAACCGTTTCAGAAAACTTGATCTTTCTCGTGGTTTAGCGCCGCAGTCGAAAGGTCCTGGGACAGTAGCCTTGCTATACTATTATTAAAACTTAATCAAATGTAAGAAAGATATTTTTCTGGTTCCGCTGCTAACAGATGTACAAAGATTGTCAGTGTGTATTATATTTTGTATATCGGCTATATATAACGTAAAGTATCGTTAATATAGAAAAAGTTGACCGTCGTGCTGGGATAGGAAGGAATAATGTATGTTATTAAATCCGAGGACAAATGGTACACTTAGAACACTACCTCAGAACCGCCTTCATCCAAAGTAAAAGTGGCGACAGAATAGTGTTGATACTCCAAACCTGATTTGATTTGTAACGATGCGAAGGCATTTAATGAAAAGAAATAGTTGTCCACGGAAAACCGAGCTGAATTAAAGTCTGGCGAGAACCCAGTTCTCCAATGCGTTGTGTAAAGTTTTTTCAAGGTCAAAAAGACACAAGAATCATCCCACCAGTTGAGAAGGTTTCGGATGTCATGGTCACCAACAAGCAGATCCGGCGGTCGAACCAATTTCGCGTAAACAAAACTGAAAGTTTGAAAAGTCTACACTCCAAATAAGGAGAAAGTGTCATGTCCAATATTTCTTCATTAATCTGAGCAGAAATGACAGGGTCAGCCAAGCTGCTGGGCCTTTTGGTTGTCCGCCAACTCGAATCTTTCCCAGGTTTGGGGATAGGAATTAAGCAAAAGCTGTAAAGTCCAAATAGATTTGAAACATGATTTGTAATCCAGACTTTCATTATATCCAGCAAAACGCTGATGCCGAAGGGAGGTTGATATGAAGAAGCATGATGTACGAAATCATGTCTGGTCCAAGAGCACATTGTTATTCGCCAGTGGAGTGTGACACTCAAAGTGTAAAAAGATGGTTATATGATCTCTCCTTCCTTGAGCGAAAGTGTCTGGCAGCGCAGTGTTAGTTCTCAATTTTGAGTTTTGATAGTGGCGAACGAGCGGCGCCAAAGAAAACATATCCAACGTGGCTCCAAATGCAGTGAAAGCGATCATCATGCTCGGTTGTAGTATCAAACCCATAACGGTGATCATGAGTTTTTGGAGTGACGATATTTTCTGTAGAAACTTTCCACACTAAAGCGTGAGTTGTGGATTTAAATTATTGAAATAGAGAAAGTTTATGTGGCCCAGCCATGTAAGTTTGCGCATTAATTTACAGATTCGTACAAAGCGGTGCTGGCTGAAAACTATATTTGGGTGCTACTTAAATTTCTTTTTGTACTGCGCCGTGGAGCGCTGCTTTTCCATAGCTGTAGTGCGCACTCTTGACTACTGGGCGCTTGCCGATCGCCTGCTCGCCAGATGATTGCAGAATGTAAGCTTCCGGCCAGCATGAGATTTGACAACTGTGCTGGAAAAAGTGAAAGGCATCATCAACGTCGGAAACCGCTTATTAAAGTGAGAAAATGGGACAGCTGTGGCCTCATAAAAAGGAGCCCACTCCGCTCGGTCATAACGCCAGCTGGAGTTGTTTTATTATTAGGTTCGGTACAAGATCATTTAAAACTAATGGGTAATTATCACTGCCGTATAAATAAACAAAGAGGGACCACGTAAAGCGATCCATAAGGAAATGGGAGCAAAAGGAAATATCAATACAGGAAGAAGTGTGTATCTCTAAACGTTCATATCTACAGAGTCCCGTGTTAAGGCATAACAAGGAAAAGGGGGTTTAGGTCTACAAGGATCTTGGATTTAGACGAAGTAACAGAGTCGCCCCATAAGGGGTATTGAACAATTTGATTTAAGAATGGAGACCTCTGGGTTCCCTTTCATGCCTCCAATAGATGCAGAACGCTAAGAGCGTTTGCGGCGTTTATGTTGGACAGTTTTCCGTTCGCCTCTCTCGGAAGGAAAGGAAGCATTTAGAAAGAGATTGGAATCATCACCTCAAGCTCTATTGAGAGCAATTTTTCATTTCATCCGTTAAGGCATAGAATCCTTTGGGGGGAGTGCCGAGATAGGAAATTCGGAAGAAGAGTTATAGGAAGATTCAGAAGAGCTGGAGTAATCTTGCAAACTATTAAAAGGTTGATTGGCGGGTTGTCCGACAGCTATGATTGTTTGGGTACAATCTATCGAAGTCATTACTTCCGACTCTAGAATAGACTTATGGCGAGGTCTTTTCCGAGTTGCATTTTTTAAGTCTAGGTTTAATGTGTTTTTGTCTAGAAATTCGGATGCTTTGTATTTTAACGAACAAGTTTGGTGATTATTCTTTCAATGTGTTTAGTAACATCTTTTTCAGGAATTCGAGTAATTAAGGAACAAAGAGACAGTCTTCTTGCGCGAGTTTGGAGAACCTATTAGGTAGTTATGGGACAACGGGTCTTGCCAGGAAATATTTTCCCAAGTTGTGTGTTGGATGAACGAACTTAGTTTCATTGTTGAAAACGAGTACTCGGGATAGGGTTGTTGATAGCATTTTGGACGGGAGATTGGTTCAAGGGCTACTTTTGTACTATTTGTGAAGTCGGTAATGTTGGCAATACAGGCAGACAGGTTACAGTAACTGCTCGAGTTTCGCTGGGATTTGAGAAAGAAATTCTACTGGGATGGGGCTGTGTCGGGGGATTAACACGCAGAGGCATGGGGACAGCTGCAATTGTAGCGTAAGATTGTCATATTCTTGTAGGATATTTTTCATTGAGCTGGCGTATGGATCTCTCCTGCTCTATTTATATATGGTATATAATTCCAAAACTTCCTGTTCAAACAGGTAAGACTGGCATTTGAAGGAAGAAGCAGTGGAGTCTTCCACAGTTTTAACAGCGGGGTGTATTTACACAGGGAATGTGAAATAATTTCCCGCAGACTGGATATGTCATCCAGTCCCCTACAGTATTTTCTGGGATGACCAAACCGTTGACATTTAAAGCAACGTCTGGATCGAGGGATAAACGTGCGAACATTGTAACTTGTGAACCCTATTTTTATCTTTATAGGTGTATGGGTGATATAAAGGTCAGTAGTAAACGAGGATTTGGGGAGTCAGGAGAGTCCCGATTAGATGGAAATCTATAAAGGTTTGTAACGGAAAATCTTTTCTAATGGAGATTTCACATAATGACGGCAGCATTTAGTATTTGTTCAAAAGAATAAGTAGTGCCTTTAGATGCGTTTCTTATTTCATAAGTAGAAATAAGAGGAATGTTTGCGCGAGACGTTAAGGAAGACAAAATGGAACTTTGATTCCGGTTAGCAGCTTTTACGAGAAGGAACCAATTTCTCATTAATGTGACTGGATAATCTTCAACTCCTGAAACTTCTTCATGTGCATCATTGTGAAGAATATTTTTGTTCAGCAAGAGCTTTGGAGGTAGTGGATCGCAGTATGTAGTACATCGGGAATGATGCATCCGCTGGAATTCCTGTCGGGGATACAGCATATGGAGTAAACGAATGAGAGCGACTATGACGGGGGGCACTTTTGCGGGATTGCCTAGACCGTTTGGGAGCCTGGGGTGTTAGGGGCATCCCAGTCGACGAATCGCTGAAATTTTGCAAAGGACCCTCAGGTGTAGGAGAAGAAAGAATAACGGAGGTACTTGCTGGTCTAGTAGTAGGGACCGCCGTGGAGTCAGGCTGGAAACCTGATGGATGGTAATTATTGTTGATGTTGTTAAACTCACCTTGGTTTAAACACTTTCTTTTGACTTTCAATAAAAAATTTAACCTTAAACCGTCTCCATGAATGAACAGTTATGACAAAGCAAATGAAACAAAAGTGGATAACAGGAGGGGAGAAGGTTAACCATTCCTTCTGAAATATACGCCTTTTAGAAGGAATAGTTTGGATTGGATTGGAGGTTTTGATAGTTTCAGGGAAAGGGAAAGATAGGAGTTTTTTAAAGTGAGGAGCTGTTCTGGAGCAAAGCAGTTTGGCGCCAGTGGGACTTTGTGTAAGGTTCTGTTGTACTGTTAGGTGCCATTCATTTTGGTTCCATTCCTAGATTTCTTTTTCCCCAATCTTGTGAACTCTTAATCTTTTGTAAATAATTTTCTTATAAAGTATTTACGACGAAGTAAATAGTAAAAAAAGGAGTTTATTGTTTTTAAAAGTATTGCTGGTTACTATCAAAGGATACTCAAAATTGGGATACTTATGAAGGTAGGATTGTGTTTTGTATGCATTATTGTTAAGTTACGTGTATGGAGAATTTTTTGATTTTTTTCAGTGGTAGCAGAGCGTAGTTACGCTACGCTACGTCAGACTAGAGGGAGGAGATTATGGGTAGTGATAAAGATTCGAAAGCAACTGGTTGTGGTGAAACGGTCACGACAGAGGTAAGAACGAAAAGGGTATGTCCTCCCTTCAAAGGGGATATGAATGACGGTGATGCATTTGATATGTGGAAGAAAAAGGTGGATGGAAAGAATTAGGAGAGTCCTGCAGGAGAGGTGTTAATGAGCTTAGGGGACAAGGCTTTTTGAATGTGTTTGTGATGTAGAATGGGAGGGGTTGGAGAAAGAAGAAGGTGTGATGAAGATTTTGGATGACTTGGATAAAAAGTATGGAAAGGAACAACAGCGGGATCGGTATGATAGAATACTTGAATTCTTTTATATAAAAAGAGGATTAGATGAGACAATGAGAGAATATGAGAGTAGGTATGAAGTAATAGAGAAAAATGTAAAGTTGTTGGTAAAGTTGATTTGGGTGAAGATATGAAGTGTGTTCATATATTAGGAGCGAATGTAGATAACAACCAGAGACAGATGGTGTTAGCATATTGTGGAAAAGACGCATGGGAGTTCAAGGTGTTCAAGGATGCTTTGTTGAATATATGTGAGGGTTTTGGTAATAAAAGCGTGAATAAGAGGAGTGGATGGGTAAGCAAAGAGAGACAAGAGCAAAAGGGAGAAGGGGAATCTGGTGGGGAACAGAAGATGAACAAGAGGGATAGGTATGGGAGAGTGATGAGGTGTGTAGTCTGTGGTTCTTTGTATCATTTTGGCTTTAATTGTCCTAAGAGTTTTCAGTATAAAAATGCTAAAGAAGGGAATGTGAGAAGAGGAGCAGGGAACCGAAGTGAAAAAGGGTTGTATGATAGAAAATAAATGGATGAGAAAGAAGTAGCTAAGGGAAAGAATGGAGTTACAAGAGAGAGTAATAAAGTATATCTCAATGATGACTATGTAGATAGAGAGGATGATGAGGGAACTAAGTATGATGAAATATGTGCGATAATAGATACTAGATGTGGGCAGAACGTGATTGGAGAAAAGAGACTAGCAAGCATAATGTGGAATTTGGATGCATGGGAGAGGAAGCAAGCTGCTGAGTCAAAAGAAGGATATAAAGGTAAGTTATATGTTTGGTGAAACTAATTATAAAGGTGTGTACAGAATGGACTTGCCCTGTTGTATTAATGGTAGACATGGATAAAGAACATGGATATCTGTCTGAATTTGGGGAGAATTGAAGCGAGTATAGGTGTATTGGATGGTATGGTGGTGAAGTGCAACATGGATGAAAGAGGACATATGAAGATATGCTAACGTAAAGGAGATAATTGGAAAGAGGTTTGGTGGGGTGGAAGTGTTAAGGAAGAATTAAGGAGTAAGAAAGACAAGAAACAAGTTGCGAAAAGGTTACATCTTTAATTCGGGCATCCTAGTAAAGGTAAATTGTGGGGTTTGATTAGGGATGCGTATAGGGAGGATGTTGAAGGAGAAAAAGGAAATGAAATAAAAGAGTTTGTGGATAGTGTAAATGATGAATGTGGTATCTGTGTCCGGTATCAGAAGACACCGAGTAGGCCGATAGTACGGTTTCCTCTTTCACGGAGGTTTAACGAAACGGTGGCAATGGATTTAGGTGAGATAGAAGGTAAGAGGTTTTTGGTGATGGTTGATTTGTGTACAAGGTATTGCCAAGCAGTATGGGTAAAACCTAAAGAACCAAAGGAGATAGTGGATAAGATATTGATGAAATGGGTTAGTGTCTATGGGGCACCTGAACATTTTTGAGTGATAATGGGTTAGAGTTTCAAAGCGAGGAGATGAAATGTGTGTGTGAAAGGTTCAGTATGGCTCAATGGGTTACTGCTGCTGAGAGTCCTTGGAGTAACGGGCAGTGTGAGAAAACCGTGGGTTTACTAAAGGATTCGCTAAGGAAATTGAAAGATGAAGGGATGGATAGGGATGCATGTTTAATGTGGTCAGTTGCAGCAAAGAATATCTTATTAAATAGGAACGGTTATTCTCCTAATCAACTAGTGTTTGGAAAAATGTTGTTACCTAATGGTACTAGTGAGGATGAAGAGAGTTTAGGTGTTCTAGGTATAGAAAGCGAGGTTCTATTAAAGCATTTAGAAGGCATTAAAAAAAAAAAAGAGTAGAATTATACACATTCAACAAGAAAGTGACGATAGGTTAAAGAGGGGTATAAAAGGCCAGATAAGGGAACAAATTAGATTTGGTGGAACCAGGGGAGAATGCGTATTATAAAAGGGAGATTGATAAAGAATGGAGGGGCCCAGCGAAAGTAATAGGTAGAGACGGTAAAACTGTGATAGTGAAACATGGTGGTACTCTTCGGGAGTTTGCTAGGGTTCATATTACACGGTTGTCCAGAATTCCTATGAAGGACATTGATGAGGATTGGGTGGTTAACAATGACAGAGCAAATACTGAAAGGACTGAACATGAAAGGAATGAGGGAGTATGTGGAGAAGATGAAGTGAATTACTTGATAGAAGTGGAGGTGGTGAATACACCGGTGCAAGAACAACAACAGGTAGTGGATGAAGTACGCGATGTCAAGGTGAATGTAGGAAAAAGATATAGGTGCTTGCATAAGGACAGCAATGAAAGGATTGAAGTACGAGTGTTAGGTAGAGCTGGTAAAGCTAAAAACAAGAAGTGGAGTGACTCTTATAATATACAGGATGTTGAGAGCGGTGAGAATAGATGGATTGATTTCAGGAATTACAAAGATATTGAATGTATCAGCGAGGATGAAGAAGTGTGGTTGATTGGAAAGGAGAATGATAACAGTGTTGGAAGCTAAGATACAATCAATTGATAACTGGGAGGCGAATGATGTTTTTAAAAAGGTGAAAGATACAGGTCAAAAGTGTATATCTCTTAGGTGGGTTATAACGGAAAAAATGAAAGAGGGCAAAGCTGTTTGTAAGGCTAGGCTGGTTGCTAGGAGTTTTGAAGAAACTGGTGAAGATCTGACAACGGAAGCACCTACATGTTCAGGTGATGTGTTAAGATTGTGTTTAAGTGTGATTAAGAGGGAAGGTTGGGAGTGTCACTCTATTGATGCGAAGTCTGCTTATTTACAGGGTGATAGGATTAAAAGGCGTGTTTATGCGAGTCTACCTTAAGAAGCAATAGACGAGGGATATGTCTGGGAGTTACAGAAGACGGCATATGGTTTAAAAGATGCTGCACGTGCCTGGTATGAGAAGGTGGTAGATGTGATTACGGAGTTAAGGGGAAAGAAGAGTATGCTTGAACCGGCTTTTTTTATGTGGAAAAACGGGGATCAGTTGGAGGGAGTTATGTGTACACATGTTGATGATTTTTGCTTTGGGGAATCCCAGTGATTTCTCAATAATGTTATAGGAAGATTGAAGGATAAGGTTAAAATAGGTACAGAGGATGCAGGAGTTTAAATACATTGGAGTGAATATTCAGGAACAAAAGGAGGGAGTATGGTTGGAGCAAAAGCAGTATATGGAAGGTATTGTTGTGCCAGATAAGAGGTTTTTTTTGGTGATAGAGAGATGAAGAAGAAAGAATTGACTACGTATAGATCATTGGTAGGGCAAATGAATTGGTTATGTGGGCATACAAGACCTGATTTATGTTATGATGTGAGTGATAGGAGTAGGTTTTTTAAGGGTGGTAAAAAGAATGAAATGATAAAGTTGATAAACATATTGAAAAGGAAGAAAGAAGTTAAGTTAGGGGTTTGGTTGAGTAAGCTGGAGGGTAAGATTGTGGTGGAAGTTTATACTGATGCGTCATATGGAATGGAAGGTAGGGTGAATCCTCAAGTGGGTTACATTGTTACTTTGAAAGATATGAATGGGAATAGGTGTCCAATTTCGCGGATATCTAAATACATGAAGAGGGTTGCAAGGTCTACGATTTAAGCTGAGGCGATTGCGTTTATAGAAGGTATACAAGCTGGCATATATGTAGAAGAGTTGTGGTATCAGTTGTATGGGGGCAAAAGACTTGAGGTGGTTGTGTATACGGATACTAAGACTCTTAAGAATGCAATTTACTCTGCTACGCAAGTACAAAGTAATTTTTAAGGAATGACATAGCTTGGATTAAATGGATCATGATGGATGAGAAGAAAGTTTCAGGAGTGGAATGGGTTGATACTAGGCACCAGTTGGCGGATGTGTTTACCAAAAGTAGAGTGGATGTTAGTGGCATAAAGGAGTATGTGGAAGGCAAAGAGAGAGAGAGGAGAGAAAGATATAAGAATGATTTTTTTTTTTGTTTTGGGTTGTGGTGTTTGCTGCTTCTGCTTAGCTGTCTGCTGTTTGGCTTCTTTACCTTTTTTGTTGCTCTTCGTCTCTCTCTTCAAGAAAGACCCGAATGATTTACTTAAGTTTTTGCTTCATTTTGTTTTTGTTTTTATTTATTAATTCAAGTATATATTTTTTATCCTTGCAGATAGTATCTCTTATTGGCCCTTTTGAATTATTAAATATTAAGTACTAAAGTAAAGTTTGGATTGGATTGGAGGTTTTGATGGTTTCAGGGAAAGGGAAAGATAGTTTTTTTTTAAAGTGAGCAGCGGTTCTGGAGCAAAGCAGTCTGGCGCCAGTGGGACTTTGTGTAAGGTTCTGTTGTACTGTTAGGTGCCATTCGTTTTGGTACCATTCCTAGATTTCTTTTTCCCCAATCTTGTGAACTCGATCTTTTGTAAATAATTTTCTTATAAAGTACTTACGAAGAAGTAAATAGTAAAAAAAAGGAGTTAATTGTTTTTAAAGTATTACTGGTTACTGGCAAAGTATACTCACAATTGGGCTACTTATGAAGGTAGGATTGTGTTTTGTATGCATTATTGTTAAGTTACGTGTAGGGAGAATTTTTTGATTTTTTTCACTTCTCCCCTCATCAGGTCACAGAACAGACCCCCACAAATCTCCCGAACCCCACCCCGGCTGTGGATGCGACCTCGGAAGATCCTCCCGGAACTCTACGCCGGTTTACCCCCCGTGTACCACACGGCACCTTCTATCTTCACGTAAAGCCCAAGATTTTACACACAAAGTGCAGAGCGGCCTCTTCATTGGTTAGCCAAGGCTTCCCTGCAATTGGTAGCCCAGTCAAAGGCGAACTAAAAAGATCAGTTTTTCTCCTGTACCCTCATCCACGAGTAGAGTGTTTGGGGTGAACTGAAAACCCATGCGGGAAGAGGCACCGGATATCCCCATGGGCTGTGACGGGAAAAAAAAAGAGGACAACTTTGTACAAATATTTAAAGGGACTGATGGGTGGAAAAAAATAGAAACTGATATAAAGAAAGTGGATTGAAACGACGGAAAATTTATATGCAAAATGAGGGGAAAGAATGAAGGTTGAAAGATATGCATGTGACTAATATTAATGCATAAATCCACATGCAAGCGTTGGGGGATGGAGGGGACACTCATAAAGACCCAAGGGCATTGGTTCTCATCAATATGCCATGCACAAGTTTATATTAAGAGCATAACACCACGATAAGAATCAATACCCCTTTCCACAGATTACTTGGTGATAAAGATATGGAATAGAGTTTGATTAACTTATCATAAGCTTCCTTTCTTAGAAGAGGTATTTGACCCTGAATCAGTCAGACAAGTGACTGGATAAATAAACTTGAATTGTGGTGAGACTTACATGTAGACTTACCATGTAGATTTACCAACTATCTGGCTTCTAAAATCACCATTAACACGGTTATACAAGGGCTAACTTTCATTACTACATCTTCTACATGTATCAACATTTGAAAAGATAACTTTGTAAAAGACAGAGAAAAATACCTCTGAAGTAGGATGAGAAAGATTTCGAGGTCGATAATCTTTCCTCCTCACCAAAAATTCTGATGGTAATGATCAGAATTTTGAGGTCGATATTTGAAAGAATTCTTATAAGAACGAGAGAGATTGTTATATTCTCCTTTTTGCGAGATAAAAGCAGAATTCGATACATTATTCAATCTATTTTAATAAGATTGTCGTTCCCTGTGGAAAAAATTCTTACCTTGCGAATATGAAGGAGACGACAACGAATGAACACTGTTCATTTCATCACTAGAACTAGTCCCATTAACATTACTAAACTGGTTAGCTGATTGCAGACCTTTCCAGATTTTGATAAATATTTTTTTTTATTATAATAACCGATTTCATTTGCAGCATTATATAATGAATGCGAATAAAGTCAAAATTGTGATTCATAGGACGAATGCGGCGAATGTGAAAATTACACTTCATTTTAAAGATTTACATCATATTGAAAATCACGATTACTTCTATTTGAATCAAAATGCTTTGGTTGAATGATTTGACTTTTTCGATCTTGATTTCTAGTTGCAAAATATTGCGAATGATATTTGGATTAGATTGAGATTTATTTATTGAAGAAACTATATCATTTGCGGAACTTAAATTGCTCTAACCATTTTCAGCATTCTGGCAAAAAATGGATCCCATTGGGTGTTGTCGCAAAATTGAGTAGTGCCTCATCTATGACCTTGACGGAATAGACTACAATATGATTTAAAGATACACTGTAGTGTGCATTGCTTATACATTTTCAAAACAAACCGGCATGTTATTATTTAAAGTGGAAGACTCTACTGTTTACTATTAGAATTAAAATTATTTGACGATACCTGATATTATGATGATTGAGGAATATGACTACATCTGAGTTCTGATATCGAGCACGTTTGCTATGATTAATATTCGACTGAGTCACATATACAGGAACTACTTTTTCACTGTCAAAACTTTTTGAAGGATTTGAAACTAATCTGCCTATATTTAAAGAATTATTCTTTTGCAAGAAAGTTTGAATTTGCTTTGGGACTGAGTTCTTGACCTCAAAATTCTCCATCAATACTTTTAGAAATTGGGTCTTTACATTACAATAAAAAGAAGAGAAGAAAAATAATTTCCTTTGTTCTGAAGAAAATTCAACACCGTTGCGTAGAAGCTGAATCAATGAAATCAAGAACACTCTTTTGAACTTTCGTTATGAATTCTGGTAATGAATGTTTCGTGTCCCACTGAAGATTTGCTAAATTTTTGAATGTTTCAAAACAATTAACAGATGAAATTGGGTTTATGCAGAACGATAAATTTTCTTTAAAATCATTCCAAAATTCTGGATTTGACAATTCATGTGTTTAATTTATCAAAGAAGAGACCGTTCTATTCTTATGATCGATAAAACGTGTGTAGGAAAGCAACTTTTCAACATCAGAGTCGATTCTTTTCTCTTGACAATGTCTCAACATTCTTTAATCACCAGCACTTTAATACTAAATCAAAAAATGTCCGGCAAGAAAACATGTCTATAAATACACGATTCTAATACACAAAACCCTATCGCATCCTGCACCCAACAACATAACATACGGCAGGTCTAATATAATTACGATAGACTAATAACCTTATTAGTAGGTTTTGTAAAAAAATAATTTGGTCTGAATTTCTGTTACAAAAGTGGTGGTTAAGAGACTTGTATGAAGTAATTGTCACGAAGGAGAAAAGAAGAGATCTCTGCTATGTAATGAGATAGTTGCTATACTCATACCAATATATATAATCAGTAAGAAGAGAACGGTCTCTTCCTTGAAAACTAAACCATGATTGTCAATCCAGAATTTTTGGAATTATTTTAAGAAAATATATAGATATAGAGAGACAATTTCATCTGTTAATTGTTTCTAGAAACATTCAAAAATTTCGAGCAAATCTTCAGTGGGACACGAAACATTCATTACCAGAATTCATAACGAAAGTTCAAAAGAGTGTTCTTGATTTCATTGATTCAGCTTCTACGCAACGGTGTTGAATTTTCTTCAGAACAAAGGAAATTATTTTTCTTCTCTTCTTTTTATTGTAATGTAAAGACCCAATTTCTAAAAGTATTGATGGAGAATTTTGAGGTCAAGAACTCAGTCCCAAAGCAAATTCAAACTTTCTTGCAAAAGAATAATTCTTTAAATATAGGCAGATTAGTTTCAAATCCTTCAAAAAGTTTTGACAGTGAAAAAGTAGTTCCTGTATATGTGACTCAGTCGAATATTAATCATAGCAAACGTGCTCGATATCAGAACTCAGATGTAGTCATATTCCTCAATCATCATAATATCAGGTATCGTCAAATAATTTTAATTCTAATAGTAAACCTTCTAATATCAGTTCTAATGTAAGTAAGTTATATTGTCTGAATTGCGAAAGGCATCAGCATGGCACACTACAGTGTATCTTTAAATCATATTGTAGTCTATTCCGTCAAGGTCATAGATGAGGCACTACTCAATTTTGCGACAACACCCAATGGGATCCATTTTTTGCCAGAATGCTGAAAATGGTCAGAGCAATTTAATTTTCGCAAATGATATAGTTTCTTCAATAAATAAATCTCAATCTAATCCAAATATCATTCGCAATATTTTGCAACTAGAAATCAAGATCGAAAAAGTCAAATCATTCAACCAAAGCATTTTGATTCAAATAGAAGTCGTAATCGTGATTTTCAATATGATGTAAATCTTTAAAATGAAGTGTAATTTTCACATTCGCCGCATTCGTCCTATGAATCACAATTTTGACTTTATTCGCATTCATTATATAATGCTGCAAATGAAATCGGTTATTATAATAAAAAAAAATATTTATCAAAATCTGTAAAGAGTCTGCAATTAGCTAACCAGTTTAGTAAAGTTAATGGGACTAGTTCTAGTGATGAAATGAACAGTGTTCATTCGTTGTCGTCTCCTTCATATTCGCAAGGTAAGAATTTTTTCCACAGCAACACGGCTCTTCTAAAAGGAGTAGTACTCAGAGGCAATATCCGTTGAAATAAATATCGCAAAAGGAGAATAATACTTTATCTCATCTAGAAATAAGAAGAATTTAACACTCTCACGTTCTTATAATAAGCATCAGAATTTTTGGTGAGGAAGAAAGATTATCTACCTCGAAATCTTTCTCGTCCTACTTCAGAGGTAATTTTTTCTCGGTCTTTTACACTGTTACCTTTTCAAATAATGTTGATACATGTGGAAGATGTAGTAGTGAAAGTTATCACTTGTATAATAGTGTTAATGGTGATTTTAAAAGACAGATAGTTGGTAAATCTTTTAGTATACATGTAAGTCTCACCACAATTTACAAGTTTATTTATCCAATTACTTCTCTGACTGATTCAGGATCAAATACCTCTTATAAGAAAGGAAGCTTACGATAAGTTAATCAAACTCTATTCCATATCTTTATTACCAAGTAATCTCCGGAAAGGGGTATTGATTCTTATCGTGGTGTTATGCTCTTAATATTAACTTGTGCATGGCATATCGATGAGAACCAGTGCCCTTGGGTGTTTATGAGTGTTCCCTCCGTCCCCCAGCGCTTGCATGTGGATTTGTGCATTAACATTAGTCACATGCATATCTTTCAACCTTCGTTCTTTCCCCTCATTTCACATATAAATTTATCCGTCGTTTCAGATCCCTGTGTCATTCATATATCAGTTCTATTATTTCGCACCCACATAGTCACAGCTTTAAATATTTGTGCAAGTTGTCATCTTTTTTTTCCGTCACAGCACCATAGCGGGATCTCCGGTGCCTCTTCCGCATGAGGTTTCACAGTTCCACCGCATAACACTCCCACCGTGGAGAGGGTGCACGGAGAAAAACTAGAGACTACTTTTGTAAGTTCGCCTTTGAACTGGGCTACCAATTGCGGGAAGCCTTGTAACCAATGAAGAGGCCGCTCTGCACTTTGTGTGTAAAATCTTGGGCTTTACGTGAAGATAGAAGGTGCCGTGTGGTACACGGGGGTGAAACCGGCGTAGAGTTCCGGGAGGATCTTCGAGTAGACAGTGACATTACAATGTCGCATCCAACAGCGGGGTGGGGGTTGGGAGATTTGGGGGTCTGTTCTGTATGACCTGATGAGGGGAGAAGTGCAATAAAAAGTCAAAAGAGCTCCTACAAGACTGAGCAACCATTCAGGGGTGCACTAAGCATAACCGGAAGCTTCTATTTGATAAGTGAGACCCAATTGTGAGTAACTTTGCCAAATAACCAGTAGTACGTTACAAAAGCAATTAACAACTCATTTTTTTTACTATTTCAACTTCTTCGTAATGTATGTTATAACAGAAAATTTTCCAAAACATTGAAATCCTCTCCATGAAGGCTGGGAAAAAGAATTAGGAAATGGACCAAAAAGACATGTGACAGACACCTAACGTACAAAAGAAGCCTTACACCAAAGTCGCACTGGCGCCAGACTGAGAGCTTATGCTCAGACCGTGCTCACTGTTATGAAAAAAACTGATTACTTTCGCCTGATTGCTGAACCATCAAACACCTCGCAATCCAAAATCGCAAACTTTACATGTGTAGTACTTATATTTCAATACTTACAAAAGGTCCAATAAGAGATACTATCTGCAAGGATAAAAAATATATTGAATTAATAAATAAACAAAAACAAAATGAAGCAACACAAAGGCTATAAAGTGAAATCATGTCGGGTCATATTCTTAGAAGAGAGAGACCGAAGAGCAACAAAAATGGTAAAAAGAAGCAAACAGCACGAAAGCTAAGACAGAAGCAGCAAACACACAACCCAAAACAAACAAAAAAATAAATAATCATTCTTATATCTTTCCTCTCCTCTCTTCTCTCTTTGCCTTCCACATACTCCTTTATGCGACTAACATCACGTCTACTTTTGGTAACAATCCGCAACTGGTGCCTAGTATCAACCCATTCCACTCCTGAAACTTTCTTCTCATCCATCATGATCCATTTAATCCAAGCTATGTCAAACCTTAAAAATTACTCTGTACTTGCGTAGCAGAGTAAATTGCATTCTTTAGAGTCTTACTATCCGTATATACTACCACCTCAAGTCTTTTGCCCCCATACAACTGATACCACAACTCTTCTACATATATGCCAGCTTGTATACCTTCTATAAACGCAATCGCCTCAGCTTCAATCGTAGACCTTTCAACCCTCTTCATGTATTTAGATTTCCACGAAATTGGACACCTATTCCCATTCATATCTTTCAAAGTAACAATGTAACCCACTTGAGGATTCACCCTACCTTCCATTCAATATGATGCACGGCACATTAGTATAAACTTCCACCACAATCTTACCCTCCAGCTTACTCAACCAAACCCCTAACTCAACTTCTTTCTTCCTTTTCAATATGTTTATCAACTTTCTCATTTCATTCACTTTACCACCCTTAAAAAACCTACTCCTATCACTCACATCATAACATAAATCAGGTCTTGTCTGCCCACATAACCAATTCATTTGTCCTACCAATGATCTATACGTAGTCAATTCTTTCTTCTTCATCTCTCTATCACCAAAAAACTCCCTCTTATCTGGCACAACAATACCTTCCATATACTGCTTTTGCTCCAACCATACTCCCTCCTTTTGTTCCTGAATATTCACTCCAATGTATTTAAACGTTCTTGCATCCTCTGTACCTATTTTAACTTTATCCTTCAATCTTCCTATAACATTATTGAGAAACCACTGGGATTCTCCAAAACAAAAATCAACAACATGTGTACACATAACTCCCTCCAATTGATCCCCGTTTTTCCACATAAAAATAAAGCCGGTTCAAGCATACTCTTCTTCCCCTTAACTAACGGAATCACATTCTACCACTTCTGCATACCAGGCAGTGAGCATCTTTATAACACATATGCCGTCTGTCTGACTGATGTAATGACTGTCTTATTTATTAAAGGTGGAGGATGATAGACCTGTGAGAGCGCAGACCTTCGCAGAGTCAATAGTGACACTCCCACACTTTCTCCGCACTTACATCACACTTAAACACAATCTAAGCACATACTGAACATGTTAAGGTGCTTCGTTGTCAGATCATTCACCAGTTTCTTCAAATCCTAGCGAAAGCCAGCCTAGCCTTACAAACAGCTTTGGCCCTCTGTATCATATTTTTCGTTATAACCCATCCTAAGAGATATAGCCACTTTTGACGCTGTACTTTTACTTAGTTAGCGTGTACAAAACATCATTACCGCTCCCAGTTAATCCAATTGATTGTGATCGATAGCTTCAACCTGTTATCATTCTCCTATTCGTCATGCAAACCACACTTCTTTCATCCTCGGATACATTAATATCTTTGTAATTCCTGAAATCAATCCATCTA
>JABUQX010096740.1:0-15000 GCA_015478945.1 Trachelipus rathkii
GGTACAATAATGTATTAAATTTTAACAATTTAGTACTAAACTGTGTTATATATCAGAATGCTATATAATAGATCACACTATACCTCACGAGTATTTTTTTCTTTATTTTTTATATTATAGTTATAATAGTATATTTTCAGGTATTTAGGTGCAATTATCCCTTATGAAAATCTATAGTGATATTAAGGGAAGTCAAGTAAGAATTATATTGAGAGAAGGATTACATTATTATCATTCTTAGTTTACCTCCTCACATTATATACTCTTCAATCCCATATTTGCTACTATTTCATGGGTATGGTCACAATACTTTTCTTGGAGTGCTCTTTAATCATTTCGGAGGCAATACTTATACCTTAGTTTCTAAGCTTAATATAGTTTTCTCCAATTGCTTTATACTTCTCAGTTGCACAGATATCTTATATAGTCAGGTTTCAGTATTATTATTATGTATTATTATTATATATTATTTTTATATTATTATATTTTATTTTATTTATTTTATATTACATTTTACAAATTTTTAGATTTTCCATTTTTATAATTTTATTTGTATATTAAATTTATTATTATTAGGTATGTTTATATTTTATGAGTATAAAATATTTAAGTAATGGTTTAATTTCGATTTTCAATTGATTTAGTGTTAATATTTATAGTTAGTTTTATATAAGTATGGGAATTTAAATGAAATTACTTTAAATATTTAAATTGTCTTATTTAATTTAGTATGGATAGTAAGTTAGTATAGTTAGAGGAGTTAAATATTATAGCAAAGAGATTGTGGTTGGTAAAATCGATTATGATATATTTGACATTAAATATTATTAAATTAATTTATATATTGATATTAAATTTAATTGTAGATTAATTAAGCTTATTTAAATGGTACTGAAGATTTCTTAACTGGAGAGGTACTAAGGAGAAATAGACGTTATGACTCGATTTTTTCGTCGATAAGAGGCAGGGAATTGAATAAGAACGGGTATCTGCGAAGAGGGAAGCCTGAAGGGGGTACGGAGGGTGATTTAACGCGTCCCATTACTACAAGCTTGTGCAGTTATTCGATCTATTTCGTCTTGGCCTCGTTTTAAGTGGGCTTAATATATGCTACATACGCTAACCATATTTACGAATTGTCTCTTTCTTTGATGCTATCATTTATATATATATGATATCAGCTCGAAATAAATCAAGCATCATATATCTATAATTCATATATTGCTAGATGCCAAAATGAATGGATTTCAGAAAAATGACTACTATTCGAATGTTCTTACCTTATCATATTTTGAGCTATTTGCGAAGTTATGATCAAGCTATCTATATATATATAAGCAGTTAATGGCTATATGTAGTGCAGTATGAAAGTATAATCAGCTCTATATAATTATATTAATATATATACACATGTTTTTTATATAATATTATTAATTATATATATATATAAATATATATAAAGTATATAATCATATATAATATATATATATATAATATATAATATATATATTATATATATATAATATAATAAATATATATATATACTTTTAAGTACGGCAAATGGTAATAATTGCGATTAATGGTATCGTAATCGGTGGTAACCCGGTCGATTTTTGAAGTATCAATATCGGTCGATTTTTGAAGTGTCGGTATCGGCATCGGTATCGTTAAATTTTGCCGTACCGATACCTTTTACCGATACAAAACATTTTGCGCTTAAAATTGATTTTGATAATATATATATTATTAATCATATAATATATATATATATATATATATAATATATATATAATCATATATATATGATATATATATATAATATATATATATATAATATATGATATATATATATGAATATAATTAACCTTTTTAACGTGCTTTATCCCCCTTTCACCTATTTCTTGTGGCTTCATAATATTTCCTCTTGATCTCTAATAATCTTTTTTTTTCTTACTTCAACTGATGACGGTGGAGCTGAAGGTATTTTATTGAGTTTGCTAGTTTTTTTTTTTTAAATCCCTGAATCTTTTTCACCAGATTTTTTTTTTTTTTTTTGTTTTTTGTTTTTTTTTTTTTTTTTTTTTCTTTTTTCCTTTTTTCCCATCATTGAGGGAAAATCATTGTCTTAACTGGTCAAAGTAGGCAAACTTTGTATATTATTTGTTTATTTTTTTTTCTGCTCTTCTAGCGTTATTTATTTTCCGTATGTAGCCTTTTACTTTATGTACAATAATCACAACCGTCAGAAGAATAGGACTTTTTTCTTCTTTTCACTTCCCCTCATTCTTTTCTGTGTGTACGCTTTTTTGATGAAACAATTTCTTTTAAACAATCCATTAAAAAGAAGTGAAAATGGAACCCTCAGCTTTCACCTTTCCCCCCCCCCACTACCTACGGTGAATCAATCGTCAGCGAGGGTCCAGGAGAGGCCAAGAGGAGCTAAATTTTCATCGCATTCTTTCATGCCTCACGGACCCAATTTTTACCATGATCATCTGATTTATGTTTGAAAAATTAGCTTGATATCCAGAATATCTAAGAAGAGCTACCAAAACCAATAGATTTATCAATATAGAACTTAGAGAAATCTTTTTTTTACTGATTTCTTCTTAAGCTCCTTTTCAAGACGAAGTGTAATATTTTCCATCACACTGAAGATTTATTGCTAAAGGAGGGATCACGACGGGCGAACGACTGTTTCTTCACGTCTACTGCTTGTTTTAGTGATGGGTTAGTCCAAAGTGGCGTCAAGTAAATGGAATAATTTTGCCACTGGAAATCAGTCAACATTTTCCTGATTGCATTGCATCCAGCGTCTATGATAGGGAACTTTGTTCATCACAATCTTTTAAGCATATCCATAAGTTCTGTTCCATCGTGTGTAGAACGGACGCCCTCTGAATTAATTTTATGTTGTTTACATTTTCGGCGTTGCACTTCTGTAAAGTTTTAAGCTTTGCAGTGGCCGTTGCTGAATGGTGAAAATTGTGAAAGATGAGAAGGGATATCTGTCTGCAACGTAATAATTATCTTAAAAAACCAGACTTTCTGGACATAATATTGATCGTGATTCAAATAGTTCAACAAATGGTGATATAAAACAGCAGAGAATTTGGATATGAGCATAGCCACCTCCCCCTTCACAAAAAAAAAACCCCTTACACATAAAAACCACTACAAACCCATGTGGGTTGGTCTATTATCATTCCACTAAATACAAGCTTAATCATAACCGGACAGAGGTTCCACGCTGAGCATTCAATTGCCCACTATATGAGATGGAAATACATCACCTCTTATTAGTCACTATTCTAACGCAAAGATAGATCAGAGATGCCCTAGTATAAACGTAGATATATTGACTAAATTGACCAATAAATAGTTCTAATTAGTAAAA
Organism: Trachelipus rathkii; assembly: GCA_015478945.1. Lineage (NCBI taxonomy): Eukaryota > Metazoa > Arthropoda > Malacostraca > Isopoda > Trachelipodidae > Trachelipus > Trachelipus rathkii. The sequence goes on from JABUQX010096740.1 coordinate 3,398, forward strand.
TAGACCACCTTTTGGCCATACGAAAATTGGCTATATTTCATTTTTTTTTTCGACAAGCATCACCAATAGGCTATACTACGCTAATAAATTTCATATTTGTTTAAATAGTATGAGAAAATAACTTTACACTCCACACTCACTTGACACTTGTAATTAACTTACTACGACTTAAACTACTTACTAAGCTCAATATTATCTCGGGGACAACTAACTATACTGACTCCCGAATTAGCTCGAGTGACTAATAAAAGCCGAATACCGAAATATTCTTCGGTATTTTGGCCGAATACCGAATACTTGCCGAATATTCTGACCTTTCCCTACTGATATATATATATATATAACTTAACTCATATATATATATTATATATATATATATAATAATATATATATTATAAAACTAATTAATTATACTATTTAATTATAATATTATATATAAATTAATATTAATATTATATAGTAATATAATAATTATATATATAATATTAGTATAATATAATATAAAATGATATAAATAAAATAAATTAATATAATATATAAATTAATTATATAAATTATATAATAATTAATAATAATTAATTAATAACACATTATAAAATTAATCACCAATAATGGTCTCTATACTAGTTCGGGTAGATATCAGTTTCTAGACTAGCAGTTGCTAAATGTAATTATAGTTCTTGTCCAGGAAGTAGCGAGAGTCATATGGTAAGAAAATAATCTATTCATTAGAATATCAGATATGTAGCAAATTGTATAAACCTCGGATCTAAGTACTGCATCCGAGCAACAGTTTTATCAAAGAGCCGTTGTTACATCCAATACAATTGCCGTCACTCCATGGCACCTTTTGCCAATATAACGAGCCAAGTATCACAGTAGCACCATTAATACATGTACGGAACTTAAAAAGGAGGTAATTTGTTATGTGAAGCTAAAACTAATAAAGAGAAATTTATAGTATAGATACGTACAGTTATGCGAGTTCTTTATAATTTGTGTATTATTTTAAATTAACTATAGTTTTATTTTCTAATGGTGACAATATAGAACCCATAAACCGCGAAAAACAATCGAGTGAGTCAAGATTCACCTTAATCAAAGAAAGGGGAAGAGTACCAGGATAGAAATTAAAAAAACTAGAGAGTAATGTCACAATTCTCTCGACCCGACCAGCTGCAAGAACCTAGCCACAAGGATAGCTTATGATTAGTCGAGTATGCTTTCTAACACTCTAGTAACGTACCTGAGCGGACTCGCTTAAGAGTCATCTCTATCTCTGTCATAAGAAGAGAATCAAAAGTTTACATATCTTCCTCAAGTGTATCAAATCTATAAGACATTAGTTTTTTTAAAGCCATATCTTACAAAAGTTTCGCGCGAATATCTTTTCAACTCTATGTTATTTAAATTCATACTGATAACTAACTTTTTTAACACATGAAGATCCAACTTGTACTCTAATCAGTAAAAATATGTGAAATGAGCACAAATTTTTTTGTTAATCGCGGCCATTATATCGAAGAGTTAAAGAAAAAAGACATTTATCATTTAATAAAGTGAATTTTCAAGAAGAACAATATTTGGCGCCTGCATTTTCTTGATAATATCATATTGTGCTTTAACACAACGATGCATGTAAATCTGTAAATGTAAGTGCAAATTACGATCCTACCAAATCCTAAATAAAAACAACAGTATCTGTGGTATCCTTTTTATCAATTTCTCCCAAAATATCTAGAAAACGACTATTTTACCCGTGATATATGCTTACTCAGCATCATCTATCTTCAATAATGCGTAAGCGGCCCCATACCAACAGAAGTGGAGTATATCGTCAACACACACTGTTTCTTTGACATGTACACGGTTATAAATACACGTGATAAGTTTAACAGAGCAACTGTACACCCGCCATATATACTAACTCGACGAAAGCCAGATAACGTACTCTTAACAGAAGATATACTAATGTTAGATTATTTAGAACCTTTGGCGAGCCTCAAGGCACCATACACTACCATCATAAACAACAAGGCCCATTTCGGTATAATAGACTCTAGAAAATACAACTCTGGCATAGCTTGAAACAAGAAAATTAAAGCGTTGCATATAAAACATGATATACATACGTAAAGATAATTTCACAATAACTTTTTCAGACATGCAAGACTCACTAGCACACAGCACATTTCTTTTAAAAGTACTTACACAAAAATCATCAACCAATTTGGTTGGTCATAGTGTTCAGCTGCTACGCAAGCAGTGTTTAGAAACACTAATACAATAACAAACCAGTAAAACCATTGTTGTTTCACTGTTCTTCTAATCCAAAATCTGTAATTAAAAATAATAACTTTCAAAATAATAAATCATAAATCATAAAGAAAGAACCTGTGATTTGATATTATTAAAGAAACGTTACAAAGTGAATCGTTTAAGAATACCTTAATCTTTTTTCTGCTTTCCAAACGTCCTGACAGGCACCTTGTTTCTTAACCTTATTTTTAAGATTCAAAGCTCGAGAAAACCCTAAAAATAAGAAGGTGAGAAGAACATTAAATAAATATTGTAAGTAGATTGGAAATAATATTTCTTGATTGTATTATATATATTGTATAAAAACTAAAAATTATTCTGTTTCTGTAAACACGAAAATTAAGAGTATGAACTATGTATATATATATATGATGAAAGCTTTTTTTACAGTCATTTTAAGCTCTCTACCTGTAATTTCTAAAAGCTTTTATCTATTTATACAAAAATACTATTTCTATATTTGAAAATCTAATACTTTACTGTCCTACTAAAAAAAAAGAAAAGCAAAAATGTTTAATAATGATTATGTTAAAAATATTAGGAAAACATTAACAAAATATTAGACAAGTAGTAGTAATATAAGGCCCTGTATAGTATCACTTGATTACAATTTAGTTTGTTAAACTTATAACAACGATCTTGATGATGAACAAGGCCGATAAAAAATTATATACATTATAAATGGCCTTGTTAAAACATTAAGTAATTTCATTAGTAAAAAAAAAATTCACAAAATGTTAAATTGTTATGTTTAGTTCATGCTATATTCGCACACTTCTTAAGTATATTTAAAGAAAACCTATAAACAATATTTTATCTAAAGAAAATATAAATGTAATATATATACTTTTTGAAATAATAATTTGATTTTCTTTAAAACAACACTGCATTCTACAACCAATTACAAATGACCTGTACTCCTACAAGATTTTACATTATACTTTATTGAGCTACATCTACAAAAACGTGGGAATTTATATCACATCACTAGTCACTATTGCGCAACCTTTTTTTTTTAATGATAAACCACAAATTGAACAATTTTTTAAATTAGGTACCATTAAGACCAGAATATAAGGTCATTTATACACACTATATTCAAGATCATGCATTATAATATATATAATATAGTAGTATATGATATAATATTATATTATATTATATAGGTATTATATATATTATATATATGAATAATATATTATTTATATATTATATAATATATATTATATTTATTCTCATATATATAGTATTATATATATCTATTAATATATATATATATATATATATAGTGAAAATCTACAGTTATGGTTATATAGTTCGGTTTAAAGGGTATTGTGGCAACGATAATCGAATATTTTAAGAAAAGATAGATACGTATTTCTAAATAATCCACCAATGCAAACGTGCCAATGTGTTCGCCGCATTCAAAATAATTAGTAGTTGGAATGTTGAGTAGAGTGATTTGATTTATTTTTAAAGGTAAAGAAAAATGTAAAAATTTGATTTTGCTCTTATAAGTAAAATGGAAAGATCGATTGTTGGTATTTTATGAGCTTCAAATTGATTTAATTTCCAATGTCACAAAAATATTATTCTTAAATTTTTTTATGTTTATTTCGTCGCTAAATATTTTGATTGTTTAGTATGTGTACGCTCAATAAGTGTGATACTTGTGATATTCTGCTATACAATCCTATTCATACTTTATTCCAACTGCAAAAATTTATTATATCGTATTAATTTATATATATTTTTATATAATATTTATAATGTAGATATTTATAAATAGATGATAGCTTATTGGCTCTTTTTTAAAATTCAATGTATCACATAAATTTGTATTTAAACTCATATTAGTATTTTTTATATAATGTAGAGTAGGTAAGCTTATATATAGTATTTATATAGTTATATATTGTCAGATTTTTTTAAAGGATGCGTAAAGCAACAGTTATGCTAACTAGAGACATCCGGCAGGTGTTTACTATATATCAGCTAAAAAATCAAATTTATGTAGTTTTGAGTAATCAGCGAAAATGCTCTTAACGATGGGAGTTTAGCCTTCGCTTTTTTTTTTGGCTAATTCATGGTCCGAGACGAAAATTATCTTTAAATATAAAGAATTTATTTCTCATAAGGTTGATACTTACTAGTTTTAATAATGGAATATTTATTATACAGTATGATAAATTCTAAACTTATTTTCTTAATTATTTAATTAGTTTATATATTTAGGAGGTAGCTATCGAGCGACGTGGGGACACGAGGGGGGACGTTTCATACTCACTCACCAGTATAAGGGGATGTTCGGAGGAACCTTACTATATCGTACGATACTCACTGAACCAATAGACCAAAGATGCACGGGGGTTCTCGGAAAGATACCCCATATCACTCAGAGGGGTGGAGAATTAGTTCCACGGCCCCGATTAGTATCTACACTACGGTGAGGATAGTCCGGAGAGATAGACCTCACCTCTTACATCCTTGGAATCTGATTGCGGTTTACTAATCACGTATCCCCACCTAATACTAAATCGATATACGCTACCTACTACCTATAGTAACGGCTAAGCTTTATTAGTAGTATAGTAGCTATTAAGTGGTATTAGGCGCGCTCACCTACTACCAGTACTACCCTAATTAGGTATTATACACTCTTGGTTAAAAATAAAATAAAGAATAATTTTACTTCCAAATAACTACTTTGTATTAACTTATATTAGATAAAAGGAATTATAAACTATATAATATAAAGGTAGTAAACCGCAAAGATGGCGAGGAGGTTCAGGTGGTCTCCGTTACGGTATCCTCTATCGCGGATGGTAACGACGGGGGGGATCTAATCCCCCTCCGGGGATGGTCTCCGGAACCCGCTCTTTGGTCTTTTGGTGTCACGGGGGGCTCCTCCGACCATTCCCTCGTACAGGGTATGTAAAAGTCCCTCACCCCTCGTTGATCCCTCGTGTCGGCTCGATCCCTAATGGGCACTTATCCTTTAGAGAGAGAAAAGTTAACATAAAAAATATAGGCGAATGAAAACAATACGTGATTGCTAGCCCCTGCTAGTGTTGCGCGTAGCTGTATAAAAACTTACCAATAGGAAGAGCGCGAGAGTTACCACAAGTTGCTTTTCTTTAATTTATTATAATAAACATAATATTATATTTTTAAATTATAAATACCAATTTTTTTTACACATTTTTTATAAAAAAAAAAATATATTTTTATAAGATCGTAGAGCCGACGGGAAACAGAGGGGGGACGAAGTCCCCCCCCCTGATTCCAAATACCGTTTGTACCTCACCGCTATGAGGGCCGTGAGAGACCTTGTTACATGCTTCTTTCCAGTACTGGTTTCGAACATTTGTACATCTTGGGATTTCTTATTGTTAGATTAAATTAAACAATAAAAGGGTATATTGGCAACCTTGACTCAACTATCTGCCGTTGAATAATCGAAAAAAAAATAGATTCGTATTTACAATAGTTGGTATCGATAAATATATATATCCAGTAACCTTGCTTTTAAAGGAGATCGAAGGATTCCTATAACCTAATTCATATATTTAATATATATTATAATTATAATATATTATATTATATGATATATATATTTATATATATATAATATGTATATAATATATAATATATATATTATATATATATATATATTATATATATATATATATATATACTTAATATATATTAAAATACAATTTTCAATATGAAATCAATGGAATGGAGAATGTATCAAGAGTTTTTCAACTTCCATTTCTTTTGGTAATTTAATTATACTAAATAAATATCACAATATTATATATTAATATTATATATATATATATATATATATATAATTAATATGATTAATATATGATATTAATATATATATATGATTATATATATATTTAATAGTTATATATTATATATATATAATTAATATATTAATGATATAATAAATAAAATAAGAATTAATATTAATATATATAATAAAAGAAATTTTAAAATAATTTAACTGTCAGACTGGGTGAAGCTTCATCTTTCTCGATGTGTATATAGTTCCAGAATCTGAGTATCATAAAATTTTACGCTTATGCAGAAAGTTTTTCCTATTGTTTGGCAAGGGCTCTAGAAAACCCCCTATCTATACTCATAAACTTCTTTTTTCTGAGGTAAATGGTTGTGATTAAGATTGAAAATAATTAATTTAATAACCACTTCAATAACCTTGCAACAATGTAGTAGATGAGATGAGAGAAGAGAGAGGAGAGAAGAGATGAGAGAGAGAAGAGAGAAGAGAGATGAGCGAGAAGAGAGAGGGAGATAGAGAGAGAAGAGAGAGAAGAGAGAGAGAGAGAATGAGAGAATGAGAGAGAGAGAGTGATAATGCGTAATATAAAATTTTATATATATATTATTATATATTAATTAATATATATATATATATATTATATATATATATATTATATATAATATATATATTATATAATATATTAATATATTATATATCATTATATGATAATATATATATTAATATTATTATAATATATTAATATTATTATTGGTGAAACTAAGAGATTACTCGTCACATGTTATCTTCGTAAAACATAAGATATGGTTACTAAATATACAGAAAACTGATAACAATATATGGAAATCAGCGTATGAAGATATATTATAATATTTGGTAAATGGAAATTGAAAAATAAAAATTAATTTTTTTTTATTTTTAATATATATATCCATAACTACGAATAGGTTACAAGAAATAGTAACATATATTAGAATAGCGTATGAAATATGTATATAAAAAAGATTTATTTTTTTTGATTACTAAAAGAAATACCCCAGGGTGAAATACCGCAAAAGATTTAAGGCAAAGAGGTCGGTGGTCTTCTTGGAATTACGAAAAATCGGATAAAAGTTCGGCTGGTTAGGACTATTTTTACCCCTCCTCCGGGGAAGGGTCTCCGGAAATCCACATATCGCTCTTGGTTTTTGGGTGCTGGCGTTGGGGTTCCTCCGTACCTTTATCAATTTATGTGATAACTACAGAAGTTAATACACACGCTCATAGTTTATACAGGTTCAGAGAAATATCTAAAGATTAAGGTACAAGAAAAACTGGATAAACATATATTGGAATACAGCGTATAAACTGAAATTATGTATGGTAAAATAAGACACAAAAAAATTAATTTGTTTATTTTTTATTTTATATCTCCAAAACTACGATAGGTCATACGAAAGCTCTAGTAAACATATTTTAGTAATCAGCTGTGTATGATAATATGGATATATAAGTATTATATAGAATATTTTTATACAGAAAAGAATAATGCTCGATTTAGTGTAGTCACCCGCTAAAGATTGCATATAAGAGTCGAGAGTTCTTCTTGGATCCCTCGCTGGGACGACGCGGGTACCGGACATTTCAGCCCCACTCCGGCGGAGGGTCGGCCGGCAACGCCCAGTGGTCGCCCCCGCTCTTTTGTATTTGGGTAGCTCGCGGGGGTTCCTTCCGCCCCTGCCCCTACCGGGGTATATCAGGACAAACGTGCCCCGCCTCTGTCCTTCAGCCGGTTCAGAGACTCGAGCCCACCCTAACACAAAGAATTTTATAACGCTGTATTTCCCATATATGTTTATTTAAGTTATTTCCTTCTACGGCTATTCGTGAGTTGGTTTTGGAAGATATACAATAAAAAAATAAAAAAAAAAAGTTAAAAAAAATTTTTTTTTCATTTTCCAATTCCCTACAAATTTCATACGCTGATCTCAGCTAATAATGTTTATTTTATAGTGTTTTTAACAGTGCAGTGGAGCCGGTAATTTTATTGTCGGTTCGAGCACCGGATACGGATCTTTAGATCTTGCGCAATATGCATATATATTACTACTATATAACAATCGGGAACTCACTGTATTATCATCATATATATATATATATATATATATATATATTATATATATATATATCCTATATATATATATATAGTATATGATATGATATATATATATATATCAGTTTATAGTAAATGATTAATATGACTACTATTCTATAGTATTAAATATATATATATATAATAGATGAGATGAAGAGAGCGACGACTGAGAGAGGAAGAAAGAGAGTGATTGAGGTGATATTGTTAATCATATTAAAATTATTACGATACTTGACAAAATATGAAATATATAAAGGTATAATTAAACAAATAATTTATGGATAGCTTTTAAAAATTTAAGGATAATATATTAAAATTTATATTAGTATATAATATTTAGTTATAAGTCAATTAAATATAGAGCAATAATATGTATATATTAAATTTATATAAGAGAATAGATACTTATAAAGGTTATCATATTATATAACTAATAGAAAGCGAGTACTATATATCAATATAAAGAGACCTAATATTTTAAAAAGTAAAATTATATATAATATATATTTTATTTGAGGAAATTTTTATAATAACAATATATATAATTACAATTTTGCTGGTTCAAATTTATATCTGAGAGTAGTTAAAATATTCAAATTTCGATATCACGAGGTGTAGAATTATAGAACACAGAATAGAACAGATATATATACTCATCATAGTATTACGAGTGCTCATTTATATTTATAATTATTAATAATTTTAATCTTGCGCATACTATGAAATTATATCAATAATTTAGTCATAAATTTAGATAGCGGTAAAGGAAGTATTTATCCGTGTTGTCTAATACCTTTGGCTTATATACCTTATTATAATATGCAAATATAAATTATTTTGACAAATAACATAATATATATATTGAACAATCACGAAATTATAATTAAATTCTATACTTAAAAATTTTAAGGTGCATATAATATGACATTATAGTATTACTAATATAATATATTAATATATATATATATTATATATAATTACTATATATAGGTGACGACCCATTAATCTGGTAGCGTCTACAGATTTTTTATGGGAGTATTTTTATTTTTTTAAATCATGGCAAATTTGATTTATTTATTATTATAAAAGATTTTTATGTATTTTGTATATATATTCCCTGTATTTTTCTTTATTTATTATTTACCTACCCCCCCCTTTATAAAAAGTGAGTGAGAAAAATGAGAGGGGTATGATTTTTAAAGTTGTGCGGGAACATCTAGATATAGAGGTTAGACTTGTCTGAAATTATTATCTGTGTCCGGTAGAAAACGGACTTATTCATCGCTCGCATTTACAAAGAAGAGAGAAGGGAAGAGGAGAGGAGAAAAAAAAACAAAGAGAGAGGAAAAAACAACAAAGGGCTACTCTCGAACAAAGTAAAAAAAGTAATTTCGAAATCTCAAAACAGAAAAATAACTTTCAGCACACACAATGGTCTATTCACGCAAAATTTGCTTTTTTACAGAATAACTGTAACCTAGAAATTTTAGTAAAAAAACTTCTATGTATTAGGCACGACTTAATCACGACTCTTTTTGATCATATAAACTTCAACGCTTCGCTCACTAGAGTGAAAAGTCCAATTATTACATTGAACGCTTTCTACCGCAGAACGTTAAATTTAATTTATAATAATATACCTGTTCGCTCGTCTCACTATACTGTCAGTGCTAGATAACAAGCAACTGAACAATAGGAGAAACTTTATCACTTTTGTGGAATATATATCAGTATATACACGCATACTTATTTAGATTGTATAACTAAACGTTGAATTATCGCTTTTTGGAGAGACTTCAGAGAGAGAGAACCAGCAACATTCACTAGATTAAAATGTACACTTATAAATTGCAATGCACCTGAGTTTTTTTCATTATCTTATGAAAAGACAATCGTGTCTTCATAGACTTTATATGATCGAGCTAATCTTAGAGAATATTATTAGAAATCACTATTAGTATGATATTATATATAGAAAATTGTTATATAGATACATACTAAAGAAATTATAGCAAATATTTATCACTAATATAAATAGGGAAATGATACTATATACCATAAATATTATATCAATTAATACTATTATATATTATATTATATATTCCGACCAATCAAAAACTCCAATAATGTTAATAGGCCAAACACGAGCAGGATACTCTAATTATCGGCACACCCATTCATCATAGAATAACATTACTATTTTTTATTTAAAAAAGTTCTAACTCTAACACTTCAGGCCACTCTCCTTAAACTATATAAACTATTCATTAACTCTATGTAAGAGGAGCTTGACTTCAAAGTCCAAACTATAGTAGCCGTTCAGAAGAGGCATGTGAAGTCCAATATGTGGTGAACTTCGAGTCTATGATCGAAGTTCTGGTTTATGTTTCTTTCTGAGATGTTAAACAGACTTTTCCTTGGCAAAAATTGTGGATGCGAAAGCAATATCTCCAGAGAGACAGCTCTGAGTTGTTCCTAATTGATTAAATATTGTGATGGAGATCAGCAATTTGGTAGAAATTGGTTTATTTGTCTAATCTTTACTGTGGTGTTAACAGTAAATTAAAATCATTTAACTATTTTTGATTAGTATGTGCATCTGCCATCCAGAGAGTTATATGAAAACATACTGTAGTACTAGTAAAGCACTTATATATTGCGGATGTATTGCAGTTTTTTGATCAACACGGCGTTAAAAGAGTATCTACGGTAAAAGCTACTACAAACTGAAGATTAATTTAAGATTAATAATATCAGTACTGAAAAGATATTATATAGTATAGATTATTTATGGGATATTAAGGTTTTGAAATACTAGCTATATATATCTAAACTAGATTTATTATTGATCATGACTCACAAAAAATATTATATAAAACCGCAAATAGATGGACTATAGTATAAGTTTCTTGTTATCGCAGTCTATAAATTATATAAATACATATATTAACCAAATATTATAATTTACAATATATTCTTTGATTTATAGCTAAAAATTATACTGTAGTATCATAATAAATTATATATTTAACTATCCAGTATGTATTATAATGTACTTATTCAGATAAGATAAAGACATAGAACGTAACTACTCATGCACAATACATCTACTATCTATTATGATCTATTTACAGGTGTCGATTTGTATGTCTGGGAAACCCTTTAGTCCTTTAATGTTATTAAAGAAATATAACGTATAATTTAACATATTCTAATAGCTAGGTATTTCTGAAGATTGGTAGCGATATTTAGTTTATTTCTGATATTATTAATACCCATTCCTGAGAAGTTGGAGAGAGCCATGGTGAGGCCAATTCTTCTCTCTCGGCCGATATTTTT
>JABUQX010096740.1:17500-25000 GCA_015478945.1 Trachelipus rathkii
ATATATATTAATATTAATATATATATTAATATATAATATATTATACATATATTATATTATAAGGGTGTTTTATTATTTATTTACTTTATTAAGCTAATATTTATAATACTAAATATACATATTATAGTAATAATATATTAGTTAACATATTATATATATATATATTATACTATACAAGCTGCCTACCGCAATTTAAGAACAAGTCTATTGAATCTATTATATATATATATTATATTATATATATATACATATCACTATAGTATATATATATATTAATATTCAATATATATACATATATAACATACATATATTATATATATATATATATATTATACTAATATATCTATATAAATATATATTATATTATATATATATTAATCAATTTATATATATATTATATATATATATATATAATATTATATATAATAACTATATAATAATTATCATTATATATAATATATAATATTATATTATATATATCTAGAATATATATATATATAAATATTTATATATAATATATAATCATTAGTATATATATATAATAAGATATATAAATATATATATTTATACAATATACTAATATATGTATATATAGTATATATATAATATTATATTAATTAAACATTTATATATATAATTATATAATATATATAAATATATATATATATCATATATGATATATTATATTATATAATAATATGATTAAGTAATAATATATATATATTATATATACTTATAATATATATATATATATATATATAATATACTATAATAATATATTAATTTGATATTTTATATATATATATAATAATATATATATATAATATATAATATATATATAATATTATAATATATATATATATACTATATAATATAATATATAATAATATAATATATATATAAACTATATATTATATAATATATAATTTAATATTATATACTATAATATAATATAATATATATAATACTAAATATATATATATATATATATATATATATCTATATATATATATAAATAGTAATAATATATATTTATAATATAATATATATATATATGTGAATAATATATATTAGTATATCATATATATATATATATACTAGTATTATATAAATATAGCTACAGTATATATATGTATTATATATAATATTATATACAATATATATTTTACAGTTAAACGCACCACTTACGGGCCGCGAGCCTTTTCAAAGGAGGGGGCAGAAATAAAACAAGGAAAACCCCACCCAATTCCCAGCCTAAGGCAAATCTCTCAAGTGAGCGCAGACATGGGCTTTTAAGAGAGGAAGATTAAAACACAGTTGGAAAAACAGAAAAGGCAGGAGTTCCATCGAACAGAAGTAGGCTGGAAGAAAGAGGGCACCAAACGAACAGTACTGGGGTTCTCATCCTACAAGCAAAATTCATGCGAGGACATGGCCCCCTTGATTGTTCGAAATATTATATATATAATAATATATATATATATATATATATAAAAATATATATATAATTTATATAGATATATATATATAGATATACTAATAATATATATATATATTATAATATAGATGATGTTTTAAAATACTAAATATCCTATTATATATAGTATATAATATATAATAGAACATTATTGGGAATTTCAATGCAGCTTATGAATGGTTCCTTAATTGATTGAAATTGAAAGATTAATAAAAGATTTAACTCAAAATGCAAACCCAATAAAATAAAATAAAATAAAATAAAATAATATTAACACTACTACTACTACTACTACTACCACTACTAACTACTACTACTACTACTTCTACTACTATAATATAATAATAATAATAATAATAATAATAATAATAATAATAATAATAATAATAATAATAATAATAATAATAATAATAATAATAATAATAATAATAATAATAATAATAATAAGAAGAAGAAGAAGAAGAAGAAGAAGAAGAAGAAGAAGAAGAAGAAGAAGAAGAAGAAGAAGAAGAAGAAGAAGAAGAAGAAGAAGAAGAAGAAGAAGAAGAAGAAGAAGAAGAAGAAGCAAGAAGATAGAAGAAGAAGAAGAAGAAGAAGAAGAAGAAGAAGAAGAAGAAGAAGAAGAAGAAGAAGAACATGATGAAGAAGAATGGTAATAGTAATAGTAATAGTAATAATGTTCTTATCTTCAACCAAATCGTATTTTTAAAATTTAGCAAATAAGCGTTTCCAAAGGTGTTAATTACGGTAATTAAAACATAATTTTAATAAAGGTTTTTTAACACTATTTAATGTGAAAGTTGAAAGGGAATTCTAGTCTGCAATTATTACTCTATAATGAAATAATATAGGAAGGATTAATTATCAAACAATAATATATATATATATATTATATTGTATGCTATTTTACCTCTATCAAGTATTTTAAAAAATATTTATTAACCATTTCTCTTATATAATATATACGTATATAATATATATAATTATGACAATATCGTATAATATGCATATAGTATATATATATATATATAATTAATATATATAATAATATATATATATATATTACAATATAATATAATATAATATATATATATATATATACTAATATATATAAATATATATATAACATATATATTAATAATACTATATATTAGTAATATTATATTATTATTATATATATATATATATATACATATATATATATATATATATATATAATATATATATATATATATATAATATATATATTAACTATATAATATATATATATATATAATAATAAATATATATATATATATATAAATATATATATTGTATATAAATATATATATATATATATATAGATTAATTATATATATATATATAATAAAATATATATATTATATATATATATTATATATATAATAATATAATATTATATATATATATATAATATATATATAATAATATATATATATATAAATAATTATATATAATATTATAATATATTATATATAGTATATATTATATATTATATATATATATATAATATTAACATATATATAATATATTATATATATTATTATTATATATATATATAGGATATATATATATATATATCGAATTAAATATTTGCTTTTGATTATTTAACAATTAATTTATTTTTGGTTTCTGACATTTTTAATAGTAATTGATATGTTCAATATTTAGTTTATGACTATTTAATATTTTGTAATATTTAGTGCTTATAATTTAACAGTGTTGGAATGCTTAATTTTGGTGACTCTCTTAAAAGAAATATGATGGCTAATTCTAACCAGTACGTGCGAGATATTGGAAGCAGACTTATTATGTATCCAAATGAATATAACTATGATATGATAGTTGGATTAGTAAAATCAAACCATCACGCAATGCTTGATGCGACTGCTTTACTGCTATATCTCGCACATCAGTATAACATAACAGACACTTCTTATGTGATAAAAGAAGAGGTAACTTAAATTATATATTTTTTCTTCTTAACAAATAAATAAAGTATTTATTAATCAATCAAATTTTAATCCATATGAACAACTTCAATTTAGAATTTTAAAGATTAGAGCAAATTTATCTCTTCAATAAGAATATATCAGAAGTTTTCATTTTTTTAGGTATTTGCAAAATATTTTTAATATTTTTATTTTTTAAAATATTTCTTTATAAAATATTTTTAATATTTTTATATTACTAGTCTTAATAGATACAAGGTTATTTAATATAATAATGATTATTAATGATTTTTGGAATGATGCATTAAATACTTGAAATGATTAAAAATAATCAATTTTCAATGTCTATAGGAGTAAGAATAACAATTATATATATGAAGTCTAATTATTGCATTTAATTTTATAATAGCTATTATCATAAACAGCTTAGTAATAGTTTATTAAATAACTAATTATTATGCAGTATCAGTTTAACAATATAAATGGAAATAATAGCGATTTTTTTAATTTTAATTTGCGTGTTAATATTTAAAAACATGTTGAAACCTTTTTTTTCAGAAGTCAGATGGCGATTGGACATTTTAATAAGTTTTGAATCTTATATTACTTTCCTTTCATTTTCTGTTTAAAATAATTCATATCATATAAATATCATATTTTGAATTAGATAATTAATAATAGATTTATATTGATATATTTTTTATATATATATATATATATATATATATATAATATTATATATATAAAATATATATATATATATAAAAATATATATAGTTATAATATATATATAAATATAGTATAATATATATAATATATATAATATATATATCAGTAATAGTATATACATATTAAAATTTATGAATATTATAAATGTAAGGAATGTAGTAACATTTCAATGATACCTTACGAATATAATGTAACAAAACCGTATATGCGTTCCTGAAAATTCGGAATAATATTATGCGTCCAGAAAGAGTACAATAATAAAGAGGGGTAGGGTCCGGGGTGTTGCAGAAGCAAAGATTATAAGTGACAAAAAGTTCGTTTTCGAAAAAATAAGTTTCAAATTTAGTATTTTTTCTGAAAAGTATTGGTAAATACTAAATTTAAATTACCAAAGCAAGGCACCGGTAAACTGAATCACATCTTTCTTCCAAATATTTACGTGTTCCTTACTGTATTTATCACAACTTTTCTTAGAGTTCTGACCCTTAAATGATCATAATTAATATACAAGGAAAGGTTTCAGTAGAGTTTTATTTAAATATATCTGATATAAATAGAAGCGCAAAACAACACAATAAGCATTTACCACAAAATCCATATATTCTCGACAAATAGAGAATAACATTTGCTACTCACTGTATATATAAAATGGATTTAGAGGAACAAGTTCTAATCTTTCTAACATTTGCCATACATTTGAATGCTACACCGAATGTATTTATTTAACAAGGAAATCGTGATATTTCTCAATTTAAAAATAGTTTAATCAATACAAAAAGATATTTCAACTTTCTTTTGGTGAATATTGTTGAACCTTTTAAATTGATTTTGTTAAATTACTTCATCGATGGTGGTCTAAATTGACGCCACAATTAATTGGCCTTATTTATACCACAAATATTGTTTTGTCTTATATATATATATATATATATATATATATATATATATATTATATATATAAATATACTAATATATCATAATATAATATATATATATATAATTAATTATTATATATAATATAATAATATATTATAATATATTATATATAGTATATATACATAATATATATATTATATATATTATATATATAGTATAATAGGTATTGAATATTAACTTTAACTATATAAGATGGAAACACATACATCCACAACAACATATACTCACACACATATATATATAATATATATAACGATACATATTAATATTAATATAATATTATATATACTATTAATATTATATATTAATATAATATATATAGTATATATATTATATATATTATATTATGTGTATACTTAATATATATATATATTAAATATATAGTAACTTATATATATATTTATTAATAGATATGTTCTTGTCGTTTCTCACTAATCACTATACCTCGCAGATACACCAGAAATCGAAAAAGAGTAATCTCGAAATCTCCGAAAGATCGAAAATTGGTCAGGGAAAAGTATAATGTATTAGGTTTTTCTGACCAAGTGGTATAAGTGCATGTGAAATTTGAAGCACCCGATATGCAAGGCCACACTGCTTCAAGCCGCAAACGAGTCCAGGAAGTAGCTTGCAAACCACATTTCGGAATGGTGGGTGTTTTGCCATCTCTATATATCGTTGGACTGATTTGCCGCAGATGTGGCTCGTAAGAAGCATTTGGAGAAAGAATGAAATAATGTTTTACTACAACATTTAATACTGATTAAGTTGTTATGTGTTTGTGTCTGTTTGTTTGTGTTTGATCTTTTAGTTTGTATTGGTGGTGATGTGTGGATATTGAGAGTATTAGTGTAAATTAGAGACTATATGTCCGTATTACTGCAAGAGACGCTAATTTATAGTACAGGAAAATCTCCTAAGCAATCGACAAAATTTTTTATAGTATTCTCTTACACTGTGGCAGAACAGGAGATCTGAAATCCAAAAATGAGTTAGGAAATCCGCGTTCTCTTGAGGCGAACCATAAGCTCGCCATTAACCCACTGAAGCCAAGCGTGAAAGCATTATATATATATTATTATTATATATATATTATATTATAATATTATATGATTTATTTTATTTTTATTCACTAATTAGTCATACATACGAGAACTTACTACAGATGTTCAGACCTTTATATATATATAACGAGCTATAACCAAGGCCTAATTTATATATGTAGCTGCTCCAAGGTCATCTACCTAGTAACAATCATTTGAAGTTGTGTAGAAATGCATTCCTAAATGAAAAAGAGTAAGGAAAAGTAGATATTTTTAGAAGAAGATATAGGTTATGTAAGAGAAAGTTATATAGAAGGTTACCAGTTATAATCTGGCATAAAGCTTTGATTATTTTTTAGACATATGTAGAGAAGTTTTGGATTTGAATTCTCCATTCTTTAAAAAAATATTTTACAGATGAAGAATTGAAATTAATTTTTTTTTATTTTAAATACTAAACTAATTAAACTTAGAATTTAAATAAATAAGTCTTCTTTGACACTTCTAATTACTTGAATTATCTTTTCCCTTGTAGTAATAAATTAACTTGAATTATCTTTTCCCTTTATTTCTATTTCTCTTCTTTTAATATTAACTTATCAATCAATTTAATCTTGATTCTAATTTCTATGTCCTTCGGTACTACTTTTATAATTCTTTTACGCTTCAACCCATCTTACTTATTTGTAATTATTATTTTATATATTTTAATTTTGGTGCGAGAGTCATTCTAATAATTTTTATAATAAATTATTTGTATTAAATTAAAATGTTTTATTTGTTTTAAATTTTATATATTTATTCTATATTTGTACCGATAATGTATTGTATTTACCAATAAGAAAGTTATACATCACACACACAATATATAATATATACTATATATATATATAAAGGGTACAGATGAGATTAATATAATAATACTATATAGGTATATATAATTATTATCATTTATATAGTATATATTATACATATACTATATATCAATATATGTATATATTATATAATATATATAGTATATAGCATCTAGTATATATAATATATATATTATTAATATATATATATATAATATATATATATAATTATTAATATATATGAAATTATAATATAGTATATATATGCTAATTAATATATATTATTATATTATATATATATATATATTAATATACTTTATATATTTTTTTTATATATATAAAAAATATTTTATGTGTAAAAATATTCTTAGTTTGATATTCATTTTTAGTTATATTATAATATATATATATATTAATAAAATATTAACTAGTCTTTATTATTGAGACATATATCTATAAATATATAATATAATATGTTAATATATATTTAA
>JABUQX010096741.1:25000-27500 GCA_015478945.1 Trachelipus rathkii
TTATCTCTCTCTCTCTCTCTCTCTCTCTCTCTCTCTCTCTCTCTCTCTCTCTCTCTCTCTCTCCTCAAATATACATATATTTTATAATATAGATGACACCTACTATTATACATAATTGCATTGATAACAACGCTGCGAACATCAGAAGAGGGTGTGGCCCTTTTTGTAGTTTTTCTATTTAATTCAAAAAATGACAGAAGAATCAATGGTTTAATAAGAGTATTCACTGAATCCATAATTCAAAAATAGTTTTTCACCTGTAACAACGTTTACATAACCTCACTTCTACACACATACACACGCATACATCTAAACATATCCGCACACACACACACACACACACACACACACACACACACATACAGGACTTTAAAAAAAGACGTTTAGGAAATTAGTGGAGTTAATTGGTTCGGTAAGGAAGTTGAATGTTTTGTAACTTAAGGAAGGAAGTTTTGTATGGATAGGAGTGTGATTAGTTTTATGAAAGGATTTGAAGTTCAGGGAGGGGGGGAAAGGGGGCAAATAGCTGACTCAATCTTCGATTACGCCTCAAGTTTTTGATAGAGGTTTGGCATCATGTTTTGATTCATGATTTCAAAGCAGGTGAGAGTCAAGTGTGTTTATAAAATTTGATTTAATTAATTTTTAATTTCTTTTATTCCTATCACAATCAAAATTTACTTTGGTTTAATCAATAGCTGTGGAGCGAGTAAAAATAATATTTTTTTTTCCTTTTTTGTGAGCAAAAATTAAAAATAAAACGTTATTCTAGTTTTTAGTTTCAAAAGAATATATATATATATATATATATATATATATATATATATATATATATATATATATATATATATATATATATATATATATATATATATATATATATATATATATATATATATATATTTGTTGTTTATATTTTTTTATATATATATATATATGTGAAGAATTATATATATATATCTATATTTGTACATATATATATATACATATATATTATTATTATATTATTAAAGAGCATATATATATATTATTATTATTATTATTATTATTATATATATAACATATATTATCTTTTATATTTATATATATATATTCTTATTTTTATATATATTATATATATATATATATATATATATATATATATATATATATATATATATATATATTCCAGAAGTTGGAGTGTTCTTTAGAAAATATCACTAATTCCAACCTTTTTTTCACAATCTCCTCAGAGATGCTCTGTATTAGATGAAATTATTGGGAGACTGTTAAAACAAAATGGATTTTAACATATATTATATTATATATATATATTATATATTATTGTTATTATATACTACTTCCGTCAAAACTAACGCAACTAAGGGTAAATATCACTCGCAGGAACGGGAAGGCCCCTAACCCCATGAAACCCAACACCAACACAGACGACAGCATCAGTGTAACTATGTAACCACCCCACAGAGAATTCGCTGCAGTATTGGGGCCGTCACCGCGATAAATTTAGGAAAACATAAACCAAGTAACTAGACCTGGGACAGTGGGGTTATAATCAAGCGAGGGATCATTCACGTATGAAGCGACTCCGATAAACATGAAGAGGATAGTGCGTCAACTGTCAAGAGATCAGTGCGTGCAGAAACAAACACTCCACGCCGAAGGACACGGGTATCGGGCACTTGGCGACGGTTCGGTGTAGCGCACACAATGATTGCACGGGTGGTCAAACGGTACCATGATACCCTGACACATGATCGCCGACGAGGACAAGGTATGCCCAGGGCCACGACACTCGTAGAAGACAGATTTATACGTCTGCGTTCATTACGAGATCGCCACATAACGGCACGACATCTGCAGATACAGCTGGCGGAGGTATACGGCACCAGGGTGAGTGACAATACAGTGCGTCGAAGCATTGCGGAACATAATTACCGGCCCCAGACCAGAGGCCTGCCATAGGTCCACCACACACCACGGCATATCAAAGGGCACGACTGGCATTTGCCCGAGAACACATCCATTGGACGGTTGACGATTGGGCAAAAGATGCTCTTTACCACGAGTCGAGAGGTCTCTGTACGCCCTTGCATTAGGCGTGCTAGAGGATACCGACGACCGATGAGGTTCGCGCAATGCAATGCTGTAAGCGCCGCTTGAGGTGGGTCGGTTATGATCTGGGGAGGCATCTTTATAGGCGCTGGAGCTGGGTAAATCTTGATGGAGGCACTTTGCCAGCTGTGGTATATCACAGACATCCCGAGCCATATGTCGTGACATATGCCCCCTACATCGGTGACTCTTTCATCCTAATGCATGACAATGCAAGACCACACAAGTCCCAATGTGTGAACGATTACCTTAGGACGGTTCAAATTACGGTGTTGGAGTGGCCAGCATATAGTCCGGACCTCAACTCAATCGAACATTTGTGGGATATCCTGAAACGTCGGATCCGACAGCTGCAACCCCCTCCACGGACCCTCCCGGACCTGCGACA